>PNEQ01098942.1:0-32737 GCA_003012365.1 Medauroidea extradentata | reverse complement strand
CACAAAATTTCTTTGGGATGTTAGAAGCACTTTTTAAGGTAATTAAAAAAAATTTCGTTCATAAATGACGAATACTTTTTCTGTTTTGCTTGCCATAACTTCATAACGATAAAGTATATAAAAAAGTAATAAAAACCTATTTTAATGTATCGGTTCTGGTTTAAAATCATTTCATTACACATGATTTAAGTACAGAAGTGGCTGAATATGCAGTTTAACAACTTTTTTTTCTTTCTTGAACAGCCTTAAACTGAACTTGCCGACTTCTTGTTACTCCATACACTGTACACCATATAACTTGAGGTCGCTGCAAATTAAGTACAATTTTAAGATTCTGCATAGAGAAACGTTTTTTGTTGTGTTAGCTCTTGAAAAACTTACTCTAATTTTAATGAATGACAACTAAGTTGCACAAAAAATTTTGAATCTAGAAACTAAACGTGTTTATTACATACTACAGATACCCTACATTCTGTGATGCAATTCTTAAAAACCACATTGGAAATCATAACCTACCAGACCTCACAAAAGATAGGCGCGACCTGGTAAATT
Source organism: Medauroidea extradentata (assembly GCA_003012365.1). NCBI lineage: Eukaryota > Metazoa > Arthropoda > Insecta > Phasmatodea > Phasmatidae > Medauroidea > Medauroidea extradentata. The sequence goes on along the minus strand of PNEQ01098942.1, from coordinate 32,185 downwards.
TTGCAATAAATTTTGTTCTGCTGGTCCACAATTTTTTTTCGGGGATCTTCTGGTTACCCTGCCCCTTCATACCGGTGTCGCGGCATACTGATATCATGTCACCCATCACAAGCACAAAATACCTAGTTGTTAAGTGCTGGTCAAAATCTCTTCACTCATTCAAAAGCCTCTTGTCACGAGAATATACACCCACGGAAACCAACAGACTTGTCGAACGTAATCGTTCATACTGAAATTAGATATCGTGAGCCAATGGCTATTCGCTCAAATTTATCGACACAAGAATAAAAGTAATATATTTTTACGACATTTCTGAAAGTCTAGTAAAAATCCTTTACTTCAGATTTTTTAAATACAAAAATTTGTTGTTTTGCATTTTTATAGATGTAAGCATACAACCCGCGACATGAATTAAAGTTCAGTGATCATTATTTAACTACTGTCATTCATGAAGGTTTCGCTGGAATATGTTCCCGTAACGTCGAAATTTTGATTTTGACATGTAGTTATGGGAAAACTATCACCGCTTAAATATTGTTCTTAAGTGAATAATATAGTTGTTAGTAACATAATACTATAATACTAACTAATAAATTAAAGCTATTTTGCACAAATTAAATTTTAGAATTTTTGACGCTAGAACGATCTTAAACTGCTTTCACTTTATAAAGAACGTTATAAAATCGAACCTGTGTCATTGTATCAGCATCACCATATCCTGTTGCTAAACGTTTCTGCAGTTTACTAAAAATATGTCAACAGGTTACTTTCTCTATCTTACTAGTTAGTATTCAACATTTAAACATAACGTAAAACACTTCACAACAAATATATTTCAAACCATCACTCATTCACTGCACACTAGTGACTGACAGCGTGTAAAGACATTTCCGCACCCGCCCCCCCAATTCTGCTCACGTCTATGGGCTGTTATTTATGACAGGGCCGTGCTCAGACCAGTCTTTCTTCGACCTGACCACTCGCCCTCCTACTGAGAACGTGTCAAAAGGGACGTTAGACAAAATAAAAAACAGGAAATATATCCTCACAGCACAGAGCGTTTTTCGAGCAATTGCGAGCCTCGCTTATGTAAAACGGAGCTTGAGAGAAGGGAAAATGTTGTTTAACAATATTTAATTTTGCAGTTATCATCATGTAAACTGTACATATTATATGGGTGCTTATATTAATTCATTTGTGAGTACTTGTGCATGGTTGAATATTATTTGCAAATACTATTAACTCGTACAATTTACTTCACTAAAAAAACACACAACAGGTTCTTAAGGGGGGACGGTCGCCCCCTCCGCTGTCCCATAAATCCGCCGGTGGAGTAATCTCGGTAAACAGCAGAGCTAAATTATATCAGAATAGCCTGACCTGAATTCGAACCTGGGCCCTTGCGATTATAAATGCAAGAGTTTTACAATTGTTCTACTTCGTTCAGTGTGTGTCACTAAATACTAAATCTTAAGACTTTATTCTTCAGTATGATATGAAGGCTATTTGCGTTAGGACTGATGTAACTAAGTTTGGTTAGGTTAGGTTGAGTTAGGTGGTGTTAAGTGGGGTTGGGTAACGTAATGTTGGGTTAGAATGGATGGTAGCTAGTGATACTTAGTGTAAGCTAGTGTAACATAATGCGATATAGTGATACTTAGAGAAGGATAGTGAAACTAAGTGCAACTCAGTGCAAGAATGTGCAACTTAGTGCAGTTGGTTCACTAGGTGGAAGTTGATTCAGGATAACTAGGTTGGGTTAGGATATGTTAGGTTGGGTTGGGTTAGGTAAGGTTGGTTTAGGCAGTGTTAGGAGAGGTTAGGTTATGTTAGTTTAGACTGGGATGGATTAGGTTACATTGGGTTAGAAACGACGCAAACTAGTAATAGTTGCAAGCTGATGCTACTTATTACTAGTTAGTACATTTTGGTACAAGATAGTGCATCTTGGTGTTAGTGCCATTTGGTGCAAGATAATGTGACTAAGAGGAAGCTAGTGCCACTTAGTGCAAGTTAGGGTATTTCAATGCAAGGTGATTCATTCTAGTTCAAGTTAGTGCAAAAATTGCAACATAATGCAAGTGCAATATAGTGCAAGCAAGGTTAAGTAAAGATGGTATGTGTTAAGGTTAGGTTGGATTATATTACATTGTTGGGTTTGGTTAGGTTAGGTTCTGTTTGGTTAGGTTCTGTTATGTTAGGTTTGGTTAGGTTAGGTTTGGTTAGGTTAGGTTTGGTTAGGTTAGGTTGGGTTAGGTTAGGATGGGTTATGTTAGGTTATGTTGGGCTAGCTTGGGTTGGGTTAGGTTAAGTTGGGTTAGTTTAAGTTGGGTTTGGTTAGGTTGTTTAAGGTTGGGTTAGGTTGGGTTGGATTAGGTAAGGTTGGGTTAGGTTAGATAATATTAAGATTTGATAGGTTATGTTAGGTTGGTGCAAACTAGTAATTCTTAGCAAAAGTGCAACTTAGTGCAAGAAAATGCAACTTAATGCAAGAAAGTGCAACTTAGCGCAAGAAAGTGCAATGAAGTGTAACTTAGTGCAAGAAAGTGCAACGAAGTACAATTCAGTGCAAGGAAGTGCAACATAGTTCTAGAAAGTGTAGCTTAGTGCACAATGTGAACCTTGTACACTATGTGAACCTTGTACACTATGTGCAACTTAGTGCAAGCAAGGGTAGGTGAAGTTGGTATGTGTTTAAATTAGGTTAGGTTGAGTTAGATTAGGTTGGATAAGGTTGGGTTAGGTTAGGTCGGGTTTGGTTAGGTTAAGGGTTAGGTTGGGTTAAGTTAGTTTGGGTTATGTTAGCTAGGGTTAGGTTAGGTTGGGTTAGGTTGGGTTAAGTAAGGTTAGGTTGTGTTAGGCTAGGTTAGGTTGGGTTAGGTTAGATTGGATTAGGTTGGGTTGGATTAGGTTGGGTTGGGTTATGTTGTGTGGGATAATATTAGGTTTTGTTATGTTGGGTGCAAACTAGTAATCCTTTGTGAAAGTGCAACTTAGTGCAAGAAAGTGCATGAAAGTGAAACTTAGTGCAAGAAAGTGAAACTTAGTGCAAGAAAGTGAAACTTAGTGCAAGAAAGTGCAACTTAGTTCAAGGAAGTACACCTTAGTGCAACTTAGTGTAAAAAAGTGCAACTAAGTGCAAGGAAGTGCAACTTAGTTCTAGAAAGTGCACATATGTGACCCTTGTACACTATGTGCAATTTAGTGCAAGCAAGGGTAGGTGAAGTTGGTATGTGGTTAGATTGAGTTAGGTTAGGTTGGATTAGGTATGGTTAGGTTAGCTTGGGGAAGGTAAGGTTGGGTTAGGTTGGGCTAGGTTTAGTTGGGTTGGGTTTGGTTGGGTTAGGTTAGATTGGGTTATGTTTGGGTTACTTTAGGTTGGGTTATGTTAGGTTAGGTTGGATTAGGTTAGGTTAGATAATATTAGGTTTTGTTAGGTTAGCAGCAAACTAGTAATTCTTAGTGAAAGTGCAACTTAGTGCAAGAAAGTGCAACTTAGTGCAAGAAAGTGCTACTTAATGCAATAAAGTGCAACTTAGTGCATGGTAGTGCTACTTAGTGCAAGAAAGTGCAACTTAGTGCAAGGAAGTGCAACTTAGTGTACGAAAGTGTAACTTAGTGCAGGAAGGTGTAACTTAGTTCTAGAAAGTATATGTGTTTAGATTGGGTTAGGTTTGGTTGGATAAGGTTGGGTTAGGTTAGGTTTGGTTAGGTTAGGTTTAGGTGAAGGGTTAGGTTAGGTTTAGGTGAAGGGTTATGTTAGGTTAGTTTGGGTTAGGGTAGGTTAGTTTGGGTCAGGTTGGGTTAGGTTAGTTAGTGTTAATTGGGTTGGGTTAGGTTAATTTGGGTAAGTTAGGTTCGGTTAGGTTGGGTTAGGTTGGTTTAGGTTGTGTTACGTTAGGTTGGTCTAGGTTGAGTTAGGTTAGGTTATGTTGGGTTAGGTTAAGTTGGCTTTGATGAGGTTTGATTGGATTAGGTTAGTTTGGGTTAGGTTATGTTGGATAATAATAGGTTTTGTTATGTTGGGTGCAAACTAGTTATTCGTAATGAAAGTGCAATTTAATGCAAGAAAGTGCAACTTAGTACAAGAAAGTTCAATTTAGTGCAAGAAAGTGCAACTTAGTGTACAAAAGTGTAACTTACTGCAGGAAGCTGTAACTTAGTTCTAGAAAGTGTAGCTTTGTGAATAATGTGACCCTTCGTAGACTATGTGCAACTTAGTGCAACCAAGGGTAGGTGAAGTTGGTATGTGTTTAGATTGGGTTAGGTTGAGTTAGGTTAGGTTGGATTAGGTTAGCTAGGGTTAGGTTTGGTTATGTTATGTTAGGTTGGGTTAGGTTAGCTCGGGTTCGGTTTGGTTAGGTTAGGTTTGTTTAGGTTAGGTTTGTTTAGGTTAGGTATGGTTAGGTTGTGTTGTGTTAGGTTAGGTTGTGTTAGGTTAGCTTGGTTTAGGTTTGGTTAATTTAGCTAGGTTTGTTGGGTTAGGTTATGTTGGTTTGAGTTAGGTTAGGTTGGGTTAAGATAGGTTAGGTTGGGTTAGTTTAGATTGGGTTGAGTTAGGTTTTGGTTGGTTTATGTTATGTTTTGTTAGGTTGGTTTTGGTTGAATTTGTTTGGGTTGTTATGTAAGGTTAAGTTGGGCGAAGTTGTGAGGTTAGGTTATGTTGTGTTATGTTGGGAAAAAGCTAGAGATACTTCATGCAAACTAAAATACAAAATAGACAGCAGTTAATGAAAGTGCAAGACCTGCTACTACAGTAGGTGTTTTGTGAGAGTCACATTCTGATGTTTATCCAAACGTTCATGAAATGGTTATAATACTGGCTGTGATTCCAGTTTCTACTGCAACAGTAGAACAAAGTTTTTCTACTCTAAGGAGACTAAAAACTTATTTAAGGAGCACTGTTTCTGAATCGCGTCTTGAAGGACATGCTCTGCTTTCCATTCATAGAGATATTCACTTTTCTGACGAGGCTGTGATCAGTAAGTTTGTGAACTGTGGTAAAGCAAGAAAACTTAATTTTGTGCTTTGATGTGCGATATTCTGTCTTTTTTGGTTTAAATGTATATTGGAATAATGGAATTTTTTAATTTGTGTACTCTACAGTAGTTATTTGAGTGTTAAAAATTTCTTTATTTTTTCTACTATTTACCTTTTTAACAGTTAAATTATTTTTGTCATGTGGCTGAGGTTTGTCATATATGCCATGTATGTTTGAATTTGAATGGACATTTAATTGACTTGAAACATAGTATAGTGTAATGTATAGTAGTATAGTGAAATGACTGTAGGCCTACTGTGTTATCTGAGTAGTATAATGTTTTGGTGGAAAGCTAAACTAATGTCCAATTTACTGAGTTAAATTGTAACAATTTAAATTACACTGTGACACAATATGATTATGGTGTTAATCTACTGCAAATGTGTGTACAGTGTGTGTGTGTGTGTGTGTGTGTGTGTGTGCGCGCGCGCGTGTGCGTGTGCATGCACGTGTGTGTGTATATATATATATATGGTTGAGTTTCCGTTAATAGTTTATACACTTCTTTATTTTACTATCCTTTCTCTGTACCCTGTGAACGATGTACTACTAGTGACAATACTAATACTCATCAGCTCTCTCCCCCCCAACCCCCATCCGAAAAAAATTTCTGGATACGCCCCTGATGCGAGTAGACACCCTTTATCTGTCTTCACCACATGACCTCGAACCTACTGTACTGAACGATACAGTTACTTTGCAGATTCAAAGTAACCCCGATTTACGGTACCAAAAACTTCTTCACACATTTCAAGGACATCTTGTACACAGCTTGGAATTATTTACTCTTATTTTTGTAATTTTCGCACATGTAACTGTACACCATGATAAATTGACTGTTATGGTTCGAAAAGAAAGTTTTGCTTTGTCTCTTTGAGTTCATAAACACCAACTGGCACTGGTGACGGCAGCTGTACACTAAATGTAACACGGTGTGAAAAAGTTTCCTTTTTTGTAGGAACATCCGAAAGTCGCTTTATTTTTCTGGTGAGGGGTTGATATGAGGCGAGCATGAAGGGGTGGGGGAAACTATATCCTGGAGAATATCTGTCAACATATGACATCATTTGGCATTATTGTTTCCCACTTGTGCAATTTTGGATCGACACCGATGGGACCCACTTAAATATTTTTTAAACAGTTTCTTGGTGAAAAATATTTTACAACAGTAATGGACACTAATGAGAAATGAGTACTGTCCGGCAGGCAGGCACGAAGCATATGCTGTGTTGTGTTTGCATTTGGCAGCAATATAGTAACAGTGGTCGTGGTGTTTGCCAGGTGGGTCAGTCATAGAGTCCCAGGGTCTCGTGGTGTCCTACTTGCTGCACTGCTTACACTCCGTGGGCTTCTCCATCGCAGACTACAATGCCTGTGGTGGCCCACGATGTATCATACAGGTCAGTGGACACACGTACTGCCTACATTTTACAACTAAACTGCATTGATGGGTGGGAATTAAAATTGTGATAGAAGCCCTAGCTTGGACAGATTTAGAGGGGATTTCAGGGGATCTGGACTCTTTTCACACAGCTTTACACTTTTCAATTCTTTCAATTTTCTTATTTAATCATACATCCTTTTTTGTAAACATTAAAATAATGTAGTCCCAAGAAAACATAACTTAATATTATTTTATTACCTTTCTTTAGAGAGAAAAAGACATTAACTTGTTAACTCATAACAGTTAACTAAAAAATAACACTCATTTGACGTCGTTATGTCCTCCTCTTAATTGTTGGATCTGCCACTGCACCTGAAGGAAGTTCTTTGTGGCTGCACTTAATAGAAGCATCTTGTTCCTGCAGTGAAGAGGCAGTGGGTCTACCTTACAAATTATGACCATGTACAGTTATTAGTAGTCGAATGGTTTGGAACCCATTATTAGCATTATAAGAGATCCTGTTATTTATAGCCATTAGAAACACTGAGAGCTCCTAAGGTGTTCACAAAACTCATGAGGGTAGTCTGGGTAGGGCAAAATTTCAGCTTCTGTTATAAAAAAAAGTAACTGGAGTAAAGTTTACATGCATCTCGTTTTATTCCTTGCTACTCCTGCGTTCGAGCAGGATAAGAGGTTGTTAGCAGGAAAAATTTGTTATTTGGCATTAAAAAATATGAACAGTCCAAATTAAAACTGCTGCGACCTGGCTGCCTTTCAACCAACACAAATCACTTGTCACAATGACTGTGTCCAACACCTTGACCCAAGATATCTGGTAGCTCTGAGATACTGGTACATAAAACATAAATCTTCAGGTTGTTGCCTACCCCAAGGCCTTGATGAGAGCAATTATATGGATTTATATGTCAAATTATATCAGGTTGAACTAAGTCACTTGTTGAACCTACATACCATATTATACCATTAGTGACTTTTTGGTTCACCTTTGTGCAGCCTACATTTTTATACAGTAGAATTTTTTTATGCTTCCAGTTTTCACATTTGCCTCACTTTCCTGCATTTTACAACAATTTTCCCAGGTCCCTTGAGAAGTGTAAAAAGGGGTTCCACTGTAGTATATTTAAGGCAGGATTTTTAAATACCAGCAAAACTGTGAGTAAATACTAAGTATTTTCATTCCCAATAAAAAAAAAAAAAAAAATGCTTGAAAACACCTGCAATAATTTTTGCCACATTTTTATTACTGTAGCAGTATTGTCCTCTTTTCAATGCAGAAAATGGTTTCTGTTCAAAAGTGATACATATTGTGAAAGTTGACTGTACCGTACCTACTATATAACTGAACGTGTAAATAACTATGGCTATGAGGAGGGCAGTGGCCTTAAGCAATGCAAGTTTATATACATGAAAATATGACCAGCCTGTTTTGTCCTTGACACATATGTACTCCCCCATCCCCCCAAGAAAATAACTTTTTTTTTTCAAGGCAAAATTGAACTTTGGCCTACATGTTCCATAATTTGAAAACAAAATGAATAGTATTAAAAACATTTTATTATGTTGCAAACTATGCTCAAAGAGAAATTCTACACACCGTTTTAATACAAAAATGTATGATAAAAGCCATCTGGTTAGCAGTGTTTTATGACCAAGTACCTTGCCCACCCTGCATGCACATGCTAGATGCATCACCTTGCCACTGTGTTCCCCCTACATAACTAATATTGAACACACTTTTACACAAGAAAACCTGCTAACTATTAATGCAACCTTAAATACAAAAAATATAATACAAAGCACAACATAATTACCTATTTAAAAGAACGAAAATAACAGCCAACCTCAGAGCTATTTAAATTCATTGAACATAATATACTCACCACAATTTCAGTGTCGAACTGAGTGTCATCACCCTGAAAAGTACAAACTTAAACAGTATTTTTTTGCACGTGTTATTGAAACAAACCAGTGATGGTAAAATTGTTGTGTTTCTCAAACAAAATCAGTTACTTATATTAATTGGCAATACACAATGCATGTACACTTTATGAGGTATGGTCTATTGTTACTGCATCCGTTACTTGTCTATGCTTACATAGTTTTCTCTAATTTTAGCGGCATCACTAGCGTATAGAATGTTAATTCATGTTGGGGTTAATTTGTCACAAAAACTGAGGCTAAGCTCGTCCTTCTGTCTTTTGCAGCCATCTGTGCAGCCAGGCAACTGTTGGATATTCCGAGGAGCAACAAAAAGGGTTAAGATAAAGCTAGCCCGAAAGATCTACGTTACAGCTGTCACCATGGAGCATACACCAGCCACAATTGCTATTTCTGGCAACATCTCGTGTGCTCCAAAGAAATTTGATGTTTATGCAAGTATTTTATCAAATATTGTAGTTTTTGCTTGTTTGTTGCTTTTTACCCATTTCCTAGCCTTTAATAAAAATCTTTATTCCTTTCACCAACTTAATAATGTGGGCTTGGAAATGAGATAACGCAAATCTTGCTAACATTTGCTTGGAATAAGGGCATGAAAATCACATAGGAAAACTTACCACTAAATGAATTGGGTTGAAATCAATTTTATTGCTTGGTCTATGTTGCAGTCTAAATGTGTGACACTCCCAAGGGATAGTTATGCTCACTAGAGGTGTAAACGAGTAGAGTTTTAATCAGTTATTTTTTACCTTTTACTTTCCCAATACCAAAGTCAATTTACCTTTAAATTTTATTGGATTGTGGACATACACCATTGCTCATGTTAGCTGATCAAACCTGTGTTGAATGACAAAGTATGAAAACGTACAAGAAAAAAACAAATGTAAAATGCACACAAAAATATAAAAAAACAATCCCAGAGGAATGCCGTCAATTTTTTTTACATAAAAAGTTACATTAGACAACAAAGAACTCTAGAAATGGAAATCAGTCGAATATCGACACAACACCCAGACACAGAAGACTGACACAAATATAGAACCAGATTCCCAATATGAAACAAGATGGAAATAGACGAAAAACAGTGAGCAGAGGACAACAAACAAAAGACAATAGACAACACAACAGAAGTTAAAACCAACCAAAAACTGCAACGTTTCAGGGATTGTGATGTATCCCCGTCTTCAGGCTGAGACACAGCTGGTTGGAACACTAAGATGCGAATGAAGTTCGCTAGAAAAATGGGACTTATATAATCTGGATGGTCTCTAAGCTGCTCGGCCAATTTACTTGTTGTGAAGATCTGTTTTTCTCTAATAGTACAAAGAGTGTTTTGTAATAGGGTCTCATAATTCTACCGAGCTTGCATCTTTCACCTGTGTGTGTAGTGCAGTATTGTCACAAAGGCTAGCTCATCTTTGCTATTCCTTCCTCCCTCGCCACCTTAAGGGGGTGGATTATCCTTGGTTCTATTCTGTTCCTCGCACCTGTGTGAATACATTTAAATATGACCAATTTCATTTCGTTACTCTGTTTTTCATTTTTGAACAAGTAAAGGAACAGCTCTAAGTCTATTGAAAAACAAAACAGTATGAACCTTATCTCACTCAAAAACCTATGTACTGTATATGTATTTAAATTACACTTTAAAATTCAACATTTAACTATACACTTACGTGTCCTAGTTTCTCCGCTGTTGTGTAAACATTTTTATGCACTAAGTTTAACACACATATTTTAACTCGAATTAACAACAGTTGTCTACATGTTGGCATGTATTTAAAAATGTTTTCCCGCCACTGCGTAATATTTTGCGAGAACTACCATTGCTCCAGCTCTTGTAAATTTTATGTGCAAGATATTCTTATACTGATGCACCTGCAGCTGTCCAATGAAATTATGTTTATGCACATTGTTTGCTGTATGTCCGTGAATGAATTGAGCCCTATAGATGGTCCCGACATGCTAGCTGGAGGCACGTAAAACCAATAGGCTTTGCTGTAAGCGATAGGACTTGTCCATTATTTTCTTGGGGGCCATGTGGGTCTGCACAGTTTCTCGTCACCTAACCCAGTCTGTATAGAAGTACAGGAGCTGTCCACCTTCTGGTGTGAAGAGCAGTCTTTGGGCTCGTTTCCAATCCTTCTACTCTCCACAATCTGGTATCCTCCGCTCTCTTCTCTGGGCCTGCATGAGGGAAGAGTGTAGGCGAGCCCATGGGTGGTTTTTATAAAGCTGACGTCCCTAGACTCTTTAACACCCATGAGCCTACCTCACTTAGGTCAGCACATTTTCTGGAGAGCTGGGATGTTTTTCAGTGGAACAGACTTTGACACCCTTGATGAAGATGATGAATGGTGCAAGGGATGCTCTTTCATTGTTTCTACATACGAAACCTTTCCTGACAATAGGTCAAAAGAACAAGGAGTATGCTGTGCCAGAATTAATCCTGCTGGGGCTGAACATGACCTAATTCCCATGTTCTTATGATACGTATATGCCCCAATATGCACCCTGACTTAAAGTCTAACTGTATGTGTTATATGCTATATTTAGTTTTCTTTTTGTATGCTCTGTTGGCATCCTTGAACAGGGTATGCTCAACTGCATAATTTAACTTCCTGGAAATATTTTAGCTCGAAAACACTTTATTAATCAATAGAGTCGGAAACTAGACACAATAAAAATGTTCAAAATAGCCATTTATATTTTTTATACTTTAATTAGTTCAGAATGGAATTACATTATAAAGATGGAAAAAAATACTGCAAATAATTATGGATATTAATGGAAATATTTAATTTGATGGTGCTGTGCTTTTACAGTCGCTGGTCCCAGAACGAGGAAAGAGTTTGGTCGAGCGACGCCTGGGCAGTTTCAAATTCGACATTTCTGGTCCTCCTCTCCAAACTTTCAACATACAGGTATTGTCAGCACATGTGTTAATGGAACTTTCATTTTGTTAAGCAAAAGAAATTTCAATCCATCAGTGTACGTATATCCACGACTGACCACTCTGTGCGTGTATATTTTTTACAGGCGCACAATCATAGCTAGAGAATAACTTCACTTTGTTAGCTCAGCAATGTGATTTGTCAGTTTTCCATTAGCATCTTGGAAAAGTATTTTAAGGCTTATTTATCAGTGGGATATGAGTCTGTTTCCGTATAGTACACTACATTAAAAAAATTTTTTTTTATGTCTGTTTATTAAATTTTACGACATTAAAGTTAGGCAGAGGTATTTAAAAAACTTATTTCTGGGACACTATCCTAGCTTCAGAATAAAAATGGAGGTACAGTATAAGCAATTATACATCGTTTGGGATAAAGTGAGCACTAGAAATTTAACCTTTTTTGTCAAACAGTATTGACTGCACAATTTATCTTAAACGTGCTTACATCAAGTGACGTGTCCAGACAGGTTAGACATACCCCGTCATTAGCCGTTACGCTCGGAAAAATATGAACTTGCTGAAAATAGAACTTCAGCAGGACTTTTTTGAGTACTCACTTTATCCCGAATGGCCCATATCACAGTATATAATCTTATAATCTTTTCATTTCTTAAGCCATGCTGGGTAGTTTTTCCTTTGGTTCAAAAAAATCAGAACTATTTAAACAGAATGCTTTATACTTTCAAATAGCCAGCCTACCATAAAGTAATGTAATGTGCAAGGTTTCTTTCAATCAATTGTTATATTTCCACCACTTTTTAGTTGTTAAAATAAGCATAGCAGTGAGAGTAATAAACTCAGTGTTTCCGCAGTACTGTGTTGTAATATTGTATGTCAGTATTTTGGGGGAACTTTCTTCACATCTAGAGGAGCAAAAGATGTTATACGAACATAGGACAGACAGTGTACAGTTTCTGCACTGTAATTATCAGTACATGACATACAGTGCAAAGCATGTGGGTCGGATCATGTAGTTGCAGATTGTAGTTGCAGCTATTATTGGCAGCTACATGCCAGGCGATTCATATTTCATTGGACGTTATGCACTGTCTGATGTAACATTCCACAGTAAAATGATTCAGTCTGCGTGCTATGCAGTGTATGTCATATTGTGATTGGTGGTACAGATACTGTTCATTTTCAGGCCTATGCTCAAATAACATTTTTTGCTTCCCTAGATGTGAGTATTACTACCCAAAAATAGTGGCATGAAGTTTTGCAACATCCTGGGTTTCACTATATTCGTAAGTTGATATCTGAGTGTGTAATAAAAAATGTTTGTTGCAATTTATTTATTGACTAAGCAGCTTTGAAAAGTGCTAACTTGTGAACATTCCTATATTTGTGAAAACATTTTGATAACTGTGAATGTGCTATAATTTTTTTACTGTTCATCCAAAAATGAAGTAGTAACACTGTTTATTCGGCAAAATATGTAGCGTGTAGTAAAACCTCCGAAAAGTGAACCTCTTTATAATGAAAACCTTTGTATTGCAAAGTTTGTATTTGGCCTGGTCAAAACTGTATATAAAATCAGGCATTTTCCATTCCTTATAAAAACTTATTTTTGTCTCATTGACGCAAAACCACTTTATATAGCAAAGACACTGAAAAGTTGCTATATCCAGTATTACATTTTTTCAAGATTTGTCTTGTTTTACAGAATTGTATTTAAACTTGGGAAGAGAGAGAGAGAGAGAGAGAGAGAGAGAGAGAGAGAGAGAGAGAGAAAGAGAAAGAGAAAGAGAAAGAGAGAGAGAGAGAAAGATAGAGAAAGAGAGAGAAAGAGAGAGAAAGAGAGAGAAAGAGAGAGAAAGAGAGAGAAAGAGAGAGAAAGAGAGAGAGAGAGAGAGAATAAAAGAGTAAAGAAAATTATAAGATTTAGCATGTCGTCTCACAGCAAGTACAATTTTCATAATAAGAGTGATAATCATGTAAGGTATTGTACACTGAACAATTTTTCAGAACATGACACAATAACAGCTGTTTGAAAAAAAATTAGTGGAGGTTTTTTCATTTGATGACTGTGGTGTTTTTTAAAGAGGCCACAAATATTTAGTAATTTATTATTGTACTAAAAAAATAAATATTGTATTATTTTAAAGATTTTATTACCATAGTCCTATAGAATTACTAAAAAAAAGCAATATAACCTTTCGTACAATAATAAATGCATAAAAGAGCATTTTAAATCTAATTTCGGTAGCAGCTAACACCAAGAAAAAGTAGTCGCTGTCTTTACCTTTTTATAAAGAATCCCTTTATAACAATTACATAAATATTTAATCCCTTCAGTTTTGTTGTATAGAGATTTTAGTTAGCCTATTATTTACATATTTGTATTAGGTTACACAATATTGGAAATGAAACACACACATAACTTAATGTTCACAGTTACCCTACCTTTACTGACGTTTCAGCTGCTAAGGTTCATGTTACAATTTCAGGAAGTAGACAAAGACAGTACCAGCATCGTCCATCTCTCGATCGTTAATAACCACGGCCACCCTGACCACACCTGCGTGTGTAGGTTCAGGGTGCACGGCACTGAAACATATGACGACTCGTTACCAGATCTGCTACAGGTTACTGCTGGATTGACCTAGAGCAACGAGCAAGTGTCTGCCTTCTTGTTCCAGTCTGAAGAAAGCTGCCTGTCTTTGACACATTTTTTATATTTTGTATTTATTAATTTTTTAAGCATGTACTTATTGCTTTATTTTGATAAGATGTTCTGGCAAGTTTTTGTATACACAGTTTTTTATTAATTAGGGTCTGTTTCTGTTTAACAAAATGTTTTCTCTGGTTAATCTGCAAATAAATATTCTTTCTATGTACCTGTATCATATTTCGTACTATGTTGTTTGCAGCAACAGCAGAATGATGAATGGGTTCAGTTATAGTTAATGCTTTCGACTTTTGCCACAAACAGTACCTAAGGTTCATTGTACGATAAAAGAAAGCTTTACACGCACATATGGCACAAAGTAGATCAAATCTACAATGTAATATGTTCACCCAGAGGACAAATTATCTGGCATTTCAAAATACCAATAATTTTTCCGTAGTTCTTGTGATTTTCTGGAATTACTTATACTATATAAATGCTGGGATGGTTCTGTTGTAAGTTCAATTGGCTCTCGCACTTGTTATCACACGCCTCCTGTCGCGGCCGCCATCTTCCAACTGCCGTCCACTACTCGAGTCAAGCCCACAACATCTCCCTTCTTTAATAAATAGCTTGACAAACTTTCCTTGATGCCATCACTGAAAATGGCTTTGCATCTTCCTGAAGATGAATTTCCATTTCATTTTCCAGTTTCCCTAATCCGGAACACACACTGGGAAATTCTGTCTCTGCGTTGACCCGGAGAACCACCTTAACCACTTCCAGTGCTTGAAGTGCATTCTTCCCTAATAATGGGTTAAGTAATTTGTTTATAAAATAAATTTGAACTCTTTTTTCTTCTCCTCTATAACGGAAAGTCAAATTCTTGACTCCCACTACATCCAGTCTACTTCCATCAGGACCCCTAGCTTCACTGAGAGTGCGTTCAGGCACCAAGCCTGTTGCTGTCAGTATCTCATCGGGGAGGCAAGTAATGTCCGAACCTGTGTCTATCACAAAGTCAATTTTTGTGTCGAGCTCCACAACTTCTATAGTCGCCTCAAATGTGTGGGTATTTAAACCTTTGGCCTGTGAAATATTTACAATTGATCCCACAATAAAGTCATCATTAGGAGCAGTGATTTCCCTAATATTTTGCAGAACCTTGCGTAGTGACCCACCTTACCACACGAGTAACATGTAATTTTCTGTGCTGGGCAGTTGTTTTTTGCATGCTCCCTGCCGCAACTACGACAACTTTCGTGTGAACGAAAGGAAGAGTTCTTGTCGGCCTGTGTGCGATGTAATTCCGCAGTTTTATTGTGACTGTCGTAACATTCTCTATTTCTGTGTGTGTGCAATGATTCTGCCTGAAATGCACCCCTCTCTTTTGAATGTTGCACAAAATTATCTTTCTCCTGCTGTGCTTCCCGCAGCTGTAAGGTTTGTGTTGATTGTAGCTCCCCCTGCCGGCACATATTAATGGCTTCTTGCAATGTCAACTCCGCTTGAAGTTGCATCTTTTCACTGATTATCGTATCGCGCATTCCTACGACAATTCGGTCACGAATCAACTCTTCTTTTAATGGACCATATTCACATGCCTTCGCGAGATTATGCAAGGCTGTGATGAAGTTTTCTGCTGTTTCGCCGACTAGTTGCACTCGGGAGTTGAATTTAAATCTTTCAAAAATCACATTCACTCGTAGCTTGAAATGTCTGTCAAAAGCTTGGAGCAAATTTTCATATTGCCACCCTGCTAATGGTTTATCAAATGTCACTACAACTTCGATTTCTCGCCCAACAAGTACATAAGCAAGTTAATTTTCTCGTCATCGTTGCAGTTTGCCTGGCCACTTAGGTTCAAATACCGATTAAAACACACTTTCCATCTGAACCATGCATTCGGGTCTGTGAAATCTAAAGGCCCTGGAGGTTTCACTTGATTACGTAATATTGTCCGCCGCGATTCAACTTCCTCTCCACCATTGTCTTGTCGTCCATCATCGTCGACCCGACCGTCTTTGCGAGACATTTCTTTTTCTTCACACGATCCCCATTAAATAAACACACGACGCGTAACCGTTTCACAAAGTTTTTACAGTATTCAACGTAATGTACCGGCGTTAAACCGGTTTAATCGCTGCCACCATGTTGTAAGTTCAATTGGCTCTCGCACTTGTTATCACACGCCTCCTGTCGCAGCCGCCATCTTCCAACTGCCGTCCACTACTCGAGTCAAGCCCACAACAGGTTCCTAAATTCAGGCCATGGCTAATTCCCATATTATTCTGGTTTTTGAGTCACTAGTTCATCTAATAACCCTGCTGTCAGCGACTCTTTTTAAGTTCTCCTGCCTACTGCATTGTTGTAGTTCCTAAAACTTAGTGCTATGTGGGAACTGTTAAGGACTTCAGTTGTTGAAAAGGACACAAAAAGTTAATTTAAAAAAAACCATTTGATAAAATTTTTTTTACAGATTCACGGAAAACCTGAGTAATGTAACTAATTACAGATAAATGGGATATTGAAAGATGATGAGATTTTGGTCAGCGCTTAACATCAAGGTCTATAACGCTGGTGAGGGGTGACATCAGGTGAGTGTGGAACAGTGCCGGAATGGATGGGGTGAGGGAAATGGAAGGTCCCTGAGAAAACCCACCGACCAGCAGCATTATCTGAAACAATTCCCACATGCAAAAATTCGGGGACCGACTCACTGGAAATCGAACCCGGATTGCCTTGGTGGGAAGCGAGAGGTCTGACCCCTCGACCACTGTAGCCTCAAAGGGGATATTGCTCGAGTCTTGGTTTAACAGTTCATTGACAGAAGAAACCTTGTACTGAATATGTAATGTGTACCTAAGTTTGCCAGATTTTAAAATTTATATTTTTGTAGACAGGAATGCAGAGTCTTGGTAAAAAAAATCAGGAAGGTTTAAATGTCCACTTGCTAGAACGGCCAAGTGTGCTTCTCAGAAGATAAATGTCCAATAAGGCAAATTTGTACTCAATAGACTATAGCTGATCTCCAATGTTATGTAATGGTATAGTTTCAGTCTGTTTCAGTTTAAAAATTTTCTCACATGCTGTACATGTTCATAGTTGAGGGGCAACTTACTCCCGTCCTTTACCTACCAGACTATGCTGAAAAATAAAAATGGATAGATTGATAAAGTAACTGCTGGAAAGCACTGACAAATCTAGAAAACATTATTTTGACTAATACTTTTAAAAATAATGTAAATTTGAATAAAGAGTCTGCATTTATCTCCAAGAAAAAATTGTGTAATTAAACTTCACAGTTTTTAAATACCTATACATTTTGGCATAGTTTTTTTAAAGTCAAAAGTTTTAATGTAAGAGTTCTAGAGGTTAACATACAAAGATGTTTTCATGTAAAACATTTTAATATGCCAAACAATTAGTTTAGTTAAGTCTAATAACGGAATATGATGGATGTAAATACACACCATACTAATTATTTTTCCTTACTTAAAACACTGAAAACTTGTAAAACACAAAATGTTTTGCTAAGACCTTTTTTTTTTTTTTTTTTTTTCATATTCGCTTGCATCGAAGGCGATAAGAATAAAGCCACATGTTCCGCTAGTTGATACCTGATGTGCAGTGAGTCAACATGGATCATCACGTCACATCACAGTTTATACCGAAACTGCAGGGGCAAAATAAGGGGCAGGAAGGGGGGATTTGGCGGTTCAAACTTCCCTTCAACCCAATTAGCAAGAAAATTTTTTTTTAAATATTATGGCCAGTTTAATATTTTATGTTTTGTTACGAAAAACTGCTAAAATATTACTATTTTACACCTCGAAATCCAAATTTCCCCGGGGAAGGGTCCCTGGACTCCATGCTTTAAAAAAGCGGTTGATGTTTATTATATTATTCACATGTTAAATCCCCTCATACACACATGCTATGCCACTGCTTAACTGGGCACTGCTGGTTATCAGAAAAATTGCCAAATGAATCATTCCGCAAAGTGTGAAAAGTAACTGTGTGATGTCTTATCATTAAAATAAATTCCTAACACTCTGGTGATAAAAAGTAAGAAAAACATAAGTAAAACAGTCCAACAGTTACATATATATATATATATATATATATATATATATAAAACTTATATGTATATTAATTTTGGCAATTTAGAGGGACATTTTTTGCTGGATTTGTTGGTAAAGATTTTAAATGTCTTGGAATTCATCTGGAAAAACCCTCCCCAATCGCGGAAACGTGGCCTAAAAGTTTCAAAACTAATTTAAGTGTAGGAAACAGTTAGATGTCTTATTGCAAACACAATGTTCAGTGCAAACTAAATCACCGTGTGATTTTCACATAGATGTGTTTGCTTTTTTCAGCATTCGACCCTAAAGTTGACACTTACCCTGATTGTCTATACAAACACTTCTCTCGTCGCTGAGAAAGAAGGTTCGTTACGTATTATATACTACTCAAGTTTACTATTCCAACTAGATGTACTTTATCTTTAAGCATTTCGCTTCACATGTTTAGCTCCAAAACTTTTATCGTAATTGATATAATCATATTTGCACTCATATTTCAAACTCAATACTTTTTCCAAGCATTTAGTGAACTGGACAAGACCTACAAAAAATCTCTTGCGATATCACACATTCTTTGCTTTTGTAACGTAAAATATACTTCTTTTTGGCTACATGCTGTCCAAAATTAACATGCTACTTCTTGCTATATTACGAAATGGGCCAGATGAAGAAGGGAACTGCTCACTTCTTACTGTGCTGATATCCGACATGCGTGGTATTGTGTTGCTTGTTGTAGTGGTACAACTGTCAAACTGTTAGGTTTTGTGTGTCTGGGGTGTGGATTACGGTGTCATTTTCAGTAACACATCGAAAGGTGTATAAAAGGTCTGGGGTGTAGTCAAGAAGGGAGGAGAGGAGGGTTCCGGGTTCAAAACCCCATGCCCCAAAGTATGATAGACAAAAAATATTTTCACTATTTAAAAATCAAATTATAACTGCTACTGGTGCATTCAATATTGATTAATAAAACTTAATAAAAGTATAATTTTACACCTTAAAATACAAATTTTCCAGTGACCCCTGGGCCACCGCTTTAATCTCGGAGATCAGAGTTAGTTTATAAAATTGCCAATATGAAACACAAACCCTGGCTATGCCACCGTAGATGGTAGATAGAGAAATCAATCAAGACTTTGAAAAACTGTTTCTAATATGACAATTTCAATAGACTCGCATTCCTGTAAGATATGTCGGAAAGTGGTTGGAGCACTATAAAAGCAGTCTTATTGCATAACATATGCTGCTGTCAAGAAGAGGTAGAATAGTGTCTGCAGGACTGAAGCAACTTATTTCAAGAAATATGGCGGTAAATTTTAAGAATCACTACTCATTGTGTATTGGCCAAACTATTGATTTTAGACATATAGTTTATTAATGGCTTCAGCAATCTTTATTTACTTTATAATGTTAACAATGGGAAAAAGTGGGCAGAGTTTGAGCTCGACCGCCCTGACTACAGCACCAAAGATGCACAACACACTCGGTAAATATATTGGTAGATAGGCGAGTGTCTTGTTCTTCTACGACCGTGTGTACAACTACTACTTAGAACGTCACTAGAAACATTTTTCATTAATATAATAAACTATGTGTCTGAAATCAAGTGTTTGGCCGGCATACGATGAGTAGTGATTCTTAATATTTACCCACCTGGCTTGATACATATGTAACATTTGAGATGGTTTCATATTGGCAATTTTATAAAGGAACACTGATCCCCGAAATTAATGCGGTTTCTCAGGGGTCACGGGAAAATGTGTATTTTAAGGTGCAAAATGATACTTTTCAGTTTTATTAATCAATATTGAATGGAATGTCATATTAAGATTTTTAAATAATGAAAACATTTTTCGTCCTTCATACTTTGGGACGTGGGGTTTTGAACCCAGAACTCACCCCTTCCCCCTTCTTGAATACGCCCTAGACCTTGTATACACCTTATACACACCCCAGACACACAAAACCTAACAGTTTGACAGTTGTACCACTACAACATTCAACACAATACCCACGTGTGTCGGATATGAGTACAGTAAGAAGTACACAGTTCCCTTCTTCATCTGGCCTATCTCGTAAAATAGCAAGAAGTTGCATGTAATTTTTTTCGCAGCATGTAGGCAAAGAAGCATATTTTATAGCATTTCGCTATAGAATGATAGCTTATTTATTTTACTTGTTTATGTTTTTAAACTTAACCTAAATATTTTGTTTATTTATGTACTTCTATTTGTTGTAGTCTTTAACCTAATGTTTACATTTTCTCTTTGGCTAGAATGATAGTTTAGTTGCCTCTTCCTAGTTAGCTATTTTAATTTTATTTACATTATTTTATCAGGTCAGGACTCACATCCAATATTTTATTTTATTTTTATTTTGTTTTTGTTGTGTCTTGAATGTAGGTTTTTATCTTTTTGTTTAGTTTTCGTTTCGGTTTGATCACGATTTCTTTCGTTTTAGCCTTGAACCCAGACGTTTTGGAGGTATTCAAGTTAGGCTTGAGAAATAGCCGGGGTTTTTGAAAGTTTTTCGAGGCTTTGAATGGAATTCTTGGCCCGGCGACTGACGCGAATGGGTGTGTCAGCTCGCGTCCGCTCGTTTTACAGTTAAATTCACGAGCGTCATCTTAATTTTGATTAGCTTTTGCGGGCCAAGATAGCAGTGTCACGACTAGGGGTCGGAATAACATTTTAGGAAGAGTTATCCGACCATAACTTAAATTTTTCCTGGAGTGTTCAATCAACCAAGCCGACGACACCGCGACGCCAAAGGTGACGCCATCGACGCCAAAGGTGACGCCATTGACGCCAAAGGTGACGCCATCGACGCCACGGGACCACACAAGCGGTATGACAAGGGAATTTGGCTTGTCTTAATGGGGAACATTCACATTTCATAGAAATGTCTAGAACTGCTCGAGATGCTCTTTTATACACATATAAATGTAACTATTAACTTTTTACCCCGTGAAAATCGGTAGGAATTGAGTTATTTGAGATTAAAAACAGTAATTTAGCCGGGCGTTATCACGTGACCGCGAAACGCTTTCTCGCTGGTCTGAAGTCACGTTTACATGTTTCTTGCGGGACGGTGATGGATATTTTGTCCAGTGTTGCAGTCGAAATGCTTGTGCACTGAGGTATTATGCCCCGTTTAACGTTTTTATGATGATGAACTTTATTATTTTCCGTTCCCATGACGTTAAACCCTAACCACTGGGATTTGCTTATACTACGATAAACAGGTAAGTGTTGTTCATTATATGATTGCTGTTTACTGTCTTAAAAATTAATGTGACGGTTGCGCAGATCACAGATAGCTATTTCAGGGACGTGCCTGGTACTGAAATGGTTATGAGTCCAAATGTAGGTATCGGTTGAATTTGTTTACGTTATATATTCATTTGGGATATAATTGAGGTTCTATGCTGTAGCGTTGCCTACGCTATTAACTAAAGCACGACTGGATTTACTTTGTTGGACCACACTCCATTGCGAAATTTCGCAGTGGAGTATGGCCAAGAAACTAAATCTAGTCAACATTGTAAGATTTATATATTTATTTATTGTATTATTTTTCAAATGGCGAAGTTAAGGCATGTAGCCTTCTGTTACACTTAACCATTTTTTTTACAGATGCACAAAATCAAATTACATAAACATAGAACTGCCAAAAACTAAGAAAAAAATAAATAAAAACTAATGATGACTAACATGACAATACAACAGACCACTTTACATATTCGTGTGAAGTGGCGACTAATATACACTCGTACAGAGTTTATGATTTTTCAAAAATATTCTCAAATTATTATTGATTCTCGTTTGGTTTTGACAGTTCCGTATTTTAAGTGAGCGTGCGCTATCGATGCCAGCCACTTATACTGGTTACTGTTCCTTCACTTCATCTGCAGATACGTCGAAACGAAACGAATAGTCAAAACAGCGCAAATATGGGCGATATTTGAAGGCATTTTCATGTTGGTTCTGTTCAGACAGACAAATATTTTTGATTTTAAGATACAAAATGCTGAAATCATATGTGAGTGTAAAGAAAGGAATACAAAAGAGTTTTCAAGTAGTCCACTAACCTTGTTTGCAATTCTTTTTAAGATAAAAATTATACTATCATTTTAATGTATACACATGTGTGTGTGAGTATGTCAAATCATGGTACACAGACGGAACGTTAGTTTAAAGGCTACCCATCATTTCGCCTAAAAATATTTTGCCTAATAGTTTAGACAAAATGATTTCAGGAGAAATTATTTAAGGCAAAAAGACTTTAGGCAAAACGAAGTACATAAAATGTGTATAGGCAAAACGACGCGTCTCCATTTTAAAATTGCACATTATTACTGCATTCATAAGAATACCTTCATAAACATAATGAATTCCAAACATTTTCTTCTGTGATAGTGGTCACTGCAGAACGTAATGTATCAAAATTATTTACACAATTAGTAATTGTATTCCATGAGTTGTCTTTACTCAGTTACACTTAATTTCACATTAACACAAAATTAACGAATTAGAACTATTACTCGATTGTCCACAACGGAATAGCAACATTGATACATGTGCTCATAATAATGAGGTTTTTGACTAGGTAGCACATCAACGATATAATACGTTACCTCAGCAGGTAACGTACACTAGTTACTACCATCGATGCATTTATCAACAAACGTCATAATTTTATTAAAAATTATACCTTCTCTCCCAAAAAAATAAAACATATATAATATGATTACGGTATTAATGCTGCAATGTTATAGTAACAAGGTGGAAATCAAAAACTCAGTACTCTACCGAGCCACTCTGGTGAGTTATAAGAAGGCCTTAAGTCATTAAAAAAAATATGAGACTTATGCTCCTATGACTGGTCACTGTAGACAGTAAGAAGGTAAAGCTACGTGTTAATGTAATAAGAAATGTACACTATTAAACGCATACTAAATTAGGCAAGAACAACACAAGTCTCAATTCGTAATAATTAGACATATGCTGTTCATACCACAAACGGAAGCGTTGTTTTATTACTACACCACACACAGAATACTCTTTGTCGTCACCTGATATCTTCTAATGTCTCTAAATATTTCTTACAATGGGACAAAATAACAAACTGTACAATTGTGGACATACACAATTGCAATATTATGTCGTCCCAGAAATCTTAGGATGAGACTAAGAAAAAACGAACAAACGAAAAAGAGAAAACAAGACTAGTTTGGCTGTAGTCAACACATCCATAAACCAAAACAACAGAACATGAAAGATCCCATGAGAGATTAGTTAACAACAAATAAAAGAAAATAAACATCCAAAAATAAAAGACGAAATGTAAATAAATTAATCTGTAAAACTCAGGTCATTTAAGCACATTAGTCACTGATAAACACAGATTAAATGGGAAAGGAATCGACCATGATCTTTGTAGAGCAATGCAATCAGCTACAGAGATCTTGGGAAACCACCGAAAACCGAAATCAAGATGTCCAGAGCCAGGAATAGAATTAGTATCCTCCGGAATGCGAATCCAAGGCGTTACCGTTGCGTCACTTTTCTCTGTCCCTTACAAAAGTGTAAAAAGTAAAGTTTATCTTTTTCTTGCTTCTTTTATTATTTCCCAGTAGTAAAACTAAATAATGGGACAAAAATCTCGAAAACAGTAGCAGTGTTGCGAAGTACACACATTTGTTATCAAGTCAAATGTCTGCACAACGGACAGTTCCAGTGAGCGTTATTTCACGCTCATTTGTTCTAGGCCTACTCGCAATTTTTGGGGGGGGGGGGGGAAAAAAAAAAAAAAACACATTTTAAGTGGGTTTTTTTAAAAAATTGCTATGAAATTGAAACGTATGTAATGGAAGTTATAAAAACTGTTCGCAATAACTTAATGTGTAGGCTTCCAAGTTCTGGTATAGGTGACATATCGACTTGTAGGCCTATATCTTTCTTGTGTCAAAAAGAGGAGTAAAACTTAGAATTTGAATATATATTGGTTTGATGTTACTTATTGTAGTTTACAATTCAATACCAATATTATATTTCTTGACAAGTGTATAAATAATTCCATATGTAACTCCTTCAGTGTTTTTCTTTATACATTTTGGCGGCAGTTTAATAAGAAAGACACACACGAGAATTTATTTTAAGATTATATTTTGTGGTTATACGCATATGAAAAATGGCTTACGTAGTATTATCTTCCAAAGTGGCAAATCGATAACGCTTTACCCCATTTGAATTAAAATTAGATGATATTCGTTTGGTCTGCTTTTGCCAAACGATTTTTCAAACAGGACATAATATCCTATAGAGGTTCTTCCAATAGTAACCACCTGAATTAATAATTAAATAATGACATGCTGAATTGTAAACTTTACGTAAATATTTACAGTGGTTCTCGAAATGTGACAATATTTATACTCGTGCAGTACTATCATACAAAATGGCAAATCTACAAAAAATACATAAATACCATTAATTATTAATGTAGTATTTATTTTAATTGGCAAACCTAATCCTACTGAATGTAAAGCTTGCATTGTGTACTGTCTGAACACAAAATTTAGTTTGAATTAATATAGTATACTAAAGAAGTAGTATTTTATAAAGTTGTGTATCTAAAACAATAAATCGTACTGAATTAAAATTTGGTGACATTCGGTCTAATCAGTAGTTCTCAAAATATATTTGTACCTCGTTTCTATTTTCTGTACCAACTAAAAAAGTTTTATCCATCCTGATAAGAAAAGCTACCCCTTCCCCTGTCAGAAACGCTTGGCAAATGATTTCAAAGATGACATGTCACCTTCAGTATTTAAATGGCAGTAATTGTAAAATAAGTATCACGCAAGGTTGAAAATTATAAATGTCAAATATGATGCTATATCTAAACACCGAGATAGAAGCTTTTGAGGTGGGACACCTCCAGGGACGTTTTAACCTTTATATATGCAGTGGATAGGGGGGCGAAGAGGTTTCATTACAGTCGACCTACACAAATAAACAAACACCCCCACAGCAGAGCGTGGGGTGCGGAGTCCTCCTCCGGCAAAATTTTGCTTCTCAAGGTGCAAAATGGTGCTATTTAAGAAGTTTTAGCATGGTAAGAGGGGTGTCAGAACCCCATGGATCTCCCCAGACCTCATTTTGGCTACACCGCTGAAACACTTTAACGTATTTCCAGTATTTAATTGGTATTAAATTCTCTAAACATAATGGTTTTGGGCTTATAAAATGTTTAGGTGTGTGAAATGTACTTAACAGACCTAAGCATTTAATTCAAAATTGTTATAACAAGCTTGTTACTAATTAAACCGTGAAAATAGCTATGTTTACAAACTGACACTCGATTATTTGTAAAAGACAGTCCAAACATTAAAGTCGACACTTAGGTTCTCTCTTATATGCTTAGGAAGGATAGGTACTGGTGATAATACAAAAATTAATTCATATAAATTTTTCTTACTTTGAATTACGATGACTGTACTGTAGTGAAAAATACTATTTCGTTATTGTAGCCTACTGAAAAGTCGATTTTGTGAATTAATATGATCGTATAATTATAAACACTTTTCATGACCACTATGAAACCTTTTCGAAGAGGCATTGAATAATGGCGTTGACTTTATGTACTTAAATGATATTTGAATACATAACTTAATGCCTTTTAAATTACAATTGTCCTGTATGATGTAAGTGTTTTTATAAAATAAAATTGGAAATACAGTTATACACCACTAAAATGAAAAATGTAAGTACAAATTTTCTCAAACAATATACTGCTTAAGATGCAATGTTCACAAAGCAACAAAAAATCACTATGAATTGTTCTGATTAGGCCCAATGTGGGACAATATTCAGTTAGTTGCCGCAACTTGACAGTTGGTTAAGGTACATTTTCTAAATATCACTATTTAAATGTAATAAGTAAACTATCCTTATTGAATCGTAAAAAAGAAATCAATTGAAGCATTTTAGTCCGAACACCCACCGAAGCGTCTTGATTGAAGATAAGCCGAGGTTTAAAATATGCCTAAACAAGTACACTCTGTGCGTCTGTGAACATTTATTAGTCACAAATAATTCATCCAAACACCGTTTCCTCAATATTCACACACAAAAAAAAAAAAATCTCCGTGAGTGAAATAAGTTGGAACTTGTCACTTGACGTAAAATGTATCTCAGATGCTTTTCGTGTAGAGATGTAGTTACAAAACAAACATCTACTTTATTGCTATTCTAACTGAAACAAACCAATTATTTAATGATGAAATTTACGTAAATTGATTCACATGATAATAAATTATTATTTTGCAACCTTTCTCGAAAGCCAAGTAGCAATCATGCTTTGTTAAGTGCAAATAATACAAGTAATTTTTGAGTTATTAGTAAATATGTGCTTACATCTCGCTTTGTTGTATAAATGTTATTCCTATAGATCAGCACTAATTGAAACCTCGGTATAGCCAATTATACTGCGCACAAAAGTCAAATTTGACATAAAACTTATACCGCAAACAAATTTTAAGATTGAGCGAAACCCAGGTATCGCATTGTTTATGCCGCACCAAGCCTCATAAACCAGGTTTCCTGAACCTAGGCTTTATTATGCCGTGTGCTGGTAAAAACGTACTGACTTTTTAATCTTAAGGCCGGGTTTACAGCCTCCCCATAGTATACGTGAGTACGCATGTGTGGGCGTGTGTTTGTGTATTAGTTACACAAACCTAACTGAAGACTCGGGTAGCAAGTACAACCTAAAATTTCAGTCGCGTTTTGTGAAAATGCATCTGGCATTACCGAACATGTTCAGTTTCATTAAAGTTTTTCAGGACCTCTGATAAATTTGTGTAGTAAGCGTACGGGGCATACTTGATATTAACCTACAGAATTAGTAAAGAATTGCTATTATGTTTCAAAGCACTGTCTTCTCGTTAACAGTAAAATGCGATAAACGAGACAGCAGTGTGTTTGTGTGATATTTAAAAAAGACTCTTTCTTGACACAGTGTCCTGCTTTAACTCAACCTGTAAGACTGCGTGCACACCTGCATGTCTACACCCAACCTTCACGCATTTGCTCTCGTCCATCTCGACCGTGTGCGTGCTCGTGTGCGCATATGCATTTCAAAGAAGCATTCGTACAAATGTGTTTCTTTTATGAAAGGATTACACAAAATTTTCTTGCTGTAGAGCATGTGCGTCCATGGACATTCTTAAGGTCGTTTCCTATCCATACATTTAACTCCCAAGATCGGGGTATTAAATGAGTTCGTGTAGTTTCATACAAATACAAAGGTAGTTAAATTTTATATAAATGTTATCTAATAAATTTCTGAGTAGGACAAGCAGTTTATGAGGTACAAAGCCTTTCATGTAATAATTTTGCGTACATATCGACATTAACATTGAATAAATCCATTAGTTGTAAACAACATGCAAGTAATTGATGAGTAAGAAATATTATTTGCATAAAATTCACACAACGCAAAAAAACGTTTTCAGTATTCTAAAACAAAATAATCATATTTGTTCGTAGAATTTTAAATATATTCAGCATTCTGTGAAAATATGCGTAACACTTCCTCAACGGCTCAACAAGTAAATTTCGAAAGCTCCGTTCTTGAAGGTTACAAGGGAAGCTTAGAATCTTTCCAACAAAGTTCAGTCCTCCTGTAGTCGGTGGTTTTTATTGATTGGTTAAAGAATGTCAATGAGGAAGAATTAGTTTTAATCTAAGTGAAAGTAATAACAATACTTCTTTAGACTTTTTTGTATTCTAACAGTTCTGTACCCTGTAATTTAAAGATAAAAAATTAACTGTGTGTTTAAATAATTTTGTTAATATTCAGAACCTTCAGACGCAGAACGGCGTCATTTATAACATCAGAATTATTTTCCAGGACTTTTTAAAAACGTGTTTAGGAATGTCGTGTCTTGTATTTGCATTTTATATTTTATAATACTTCATTTAAAATCCAGATATTCAGTTGACAGTGTGATATGAAGTGAATATGGTAACTGTTTTACAGAAGAATTAGGAATCGTGACTATGGAATTACGAATCCGGAAGTTTGTAAATCGATACAAACACATAGGCCTAACAAAATTCCGAGTATAAGATTTAGGACACGTCTCAATTAATAATTTGGTTATTAATTAAGTATTAAATATTCAATTCGAACACCGTCATCGACTGTCTCTTGTCGAAATGGCGGTCGTTCGACGGCTATCTGTGTTGCTGGTAGTTTCATTACACACAGAACTAAATACTAGTTAGTGTCAAACTTTCAGAAAACTAAAATGGGTTACTTTGATCATGTAAACTAAAAGTGCAAATTGGTACACGTAAAGTAACATGTAAAATAAATTAGCCGAACCGTTTTATTTACTAAAATCTTCTGTTGGTTGGCCAGTGGATCAGCATTAATTAATTTGAGTTTGCTTACTTATAATTAAAATTGTAGTTAACCGTCATCAAAGTAGACACCAAACTAAACAAGTATCGATTTAAACATGGCACCGAGACAAAGCATTTATCTCATGATAAATAATTTAATACTTAAACAACACATATTTACAGACATTCTCTAAACTAACTGTATGGAACACAAATTATTCAGCAACTACGAAGAAGAAAAGGGAAACTAAATAAAAATTATATAATAAGTAGGCATATGTAACTAGTGAAATAAACTATACGTGCATGCAATCACTTAAGCCTAATAAACACTTCGAGGCGAACCATCTCACTCTTTACAGCTGCCCTCTAGCGACCAGCGGACGAGTTAACTCATCTCACTGACTCTCGGAAACGATTTGGACGGCATTTTTCTGAGAATGGATACTATTCAGGTTTTAAGGAATGTGGTGCATACGCGATTACAGTAGCAAAGGTAACTCTTTTCAGGTTTTTTTAGATGTCGATATTTGTGCTAAAATCCGCACTGGTTACCTTTCAGGCTTTTTCTGCGCGGGTTAAGATGTAAAATATCTGAAAAGTAACCATTCAGAATGGATACTTTTCAGTCGCCCCCCCCCCCCCCTCCATATGTGAACTGTTTCATATTTTAAAGTAGTGTAAAAATGTGGTTAGATAAATATTTCGAAGATTAATCTTATACCAATACCAGACGTAAAATATGGTATACTCAAAATTATGATGTAGTACATCTCCAGAACTTCGTAACGCAGCTGCGGTCTGGCAACAGCACGCGCCGTAATGCAATCCAAGGTTGGGACACTCTGTAGCGAAGATAACGCACAGGTTCTCAGGTGTTTGCTATGTGGTGTCGAAGAGTTGAAGAGTATGCCGTCACTTCGTTCAGTTTTATTGATGTACGAACTAGAAATATACTTAATTGTGGAACTTTTAGTTCAGACTGTTTTGATCTTGTTACAAAATGGATCAAGCTTTATTCCGAAAAATATGGGATTTATCAGGTATGTAAATTTTAGTATAACTTGCATTGTATTTTATTTGTTTTAGACCTAGGGTATATAACCTACCTATAGAGCGTCCCAATCTTAGATTGCAGTACAGAGCTTATGGCGCGCGCTGTTGCCAGATCGCAGCCACGTTACGAAGTTCGGGAGGTACACTTCTTCAGAATTTTGAGCTTTATAATATTATATTCTTTATTATTATAGACGACATTACAATTTGTATAGCATTATGCTTCAAAATGTGTAATTAATGACAGTTTATATTACTTTAAAATAAGAAACAGTTCACATATTCCACCGTTATTAATTCATTAAAGACAAAACCGTGGTTGGAGTAGTTGATGATTATGAAATTGATCATTCAAAACCAACGTCGCATGGGAACTGAAATATATTTCTTTTTTGGTTACTTTTATTGTCTGCTAAGAATACATTTGAAGTGGGAGAGGGGGAGGGTGTTATTTATTTTGACGTTTTAACATGTCTTAGAACAGCACAAGGCCTTGATAGAGATACACGGGAGGAAAGGGTGAAGGAGTTGGCCATGTATGTGAAACTCAGATTGCAACCTGCACTGATCTTAGTTGCAGACTTTCCACCAATAAAATTATATGGTCACCGCTTAATGTCCCATAGTAAAAACCGTTCCGCAG
Source organism: Medauroidea extradentata (assembly GCA_003012365.1). Lineage (NCBI taxonomy): Eukaryota > Metazoa > Arthropoda > Insecta > Phasmatodea > Phasmatidae > Medauroidea > Medauroidea extradentata. Next base: position 2,044 of record PNEQ01098942.1, on the reverse strand, counting down.
GAAGCTTGCACGCTAGTTCAGCACTTGGCTCGTTGAGGCGATGCGTCATTTTATGCGCTCTTCACGGTCGACCTTACAGCTCCGTCACTTTTGAGCCTCTCACGCGCGGGCAGGGAAGACATCAGAAGGAGATTAGCAACCCGAGGCCTGTCTGCAGTTACAAACACCGTGAGATTTTCAGCAGATGTCAAAGGGCTAGTTTGCTATCCAGAGATCAGTGAAAGCGTCTTAAATACATGGCGTCATATTATTTGCAGGATAGACACTAAACTAAACCCCTACATGTCACAAAATGTTCCTGGCTTTAGTTTATGAAATTATATAACCTACGTATAAGCTGATTTAAATAGATTCACTCAGTTTGCTCTACCGATTCCAATTATTTGACGTGTTTATATTTTATTCTATCAACCGAGGTTACAAGACTCTAAACGCTAATCATTCACGTAGGAACACCTGACTGGCAGTTAATGGCAAGAAGATGCCGATATTATTTAAATTTGACCTTTTTTAAATTCATAAGATTTGTTGTTTTACAGAAATATTTCCGTTTTTTTTTATTCCGAGGTCTGAATATATTCAATTGATTTTTACAACTAAACCATATAGAAATTATCATTAAATTCATGCAAACCCATATACACTACATCTTTTATTAGTCACGTAGGTAGTACGTTGTGAATTACGTTTTAGAATGGAGAGCTGATGTTGAATATTGTTAAGCTGGGTAGCACTACGTAGCCTACGTGCATTGTGTAGTATGCCTATGGTAGTATGCGTATACAAGTTAATAGTCCGTAAATTACAAAACTAGTAAGTTCTGTAGTAGTGTAGCAAGATATACTACAGTAAAAAATTGCTACGTTACATTAAATACCAATTTAGCTCTTTAACATAAAATGTTTCCAATATTACAGATGAAAGACCCTCCCTTGTCTATGTGAAAGACATTTATTTAAACATCTAATAAGTTGCAATGTTTATTTTGTCTATTATATGACCACCAAAGACACGCCACACTAGTATTTTTATGATGTATTTGACTTAAACTTATATATTTATTGTATTTGTCATATGTTATGTATAGTTACGTGAATACTGTCTATAGAGTCATTTTATTAAATTGGTTTTCTGGCTCTGAGTTTTGGACCTGATCAGGGATGTCAATAGACAGCGGCAAGCTACGAGGAGGTTGTTGGAAAGCAGCAATCCTCGGGGGAGAACAAAAAACTGACGTTTTGCTACTTTAAAAAGTGTATGATAAGAACGTTTCCAGCAACGAGGGAAGACAGACTTTTTTTTTTCAGCGAGGGATAGAATCCACTGTACAGTCATTTGGAGTTACGTGGGACACATGGGATACCTAGTGACATTTTTATCAGGAATTTTTATTTTGCACATAGCAGCCGTAAGAAAAAAGATACATGTGTGACGCTTAATAAAATAGTGCCAATTGCAATTGTAGGTATTATTTTTCATTTAAAGCTGCCGTACGCAGAATAAAAACTCATGGAATGTTGTCCCAAGTTACCCCAGATGACGGTACCACTTTCTTGGTACAATTACCAGTATTCAGAGGTGTGCGTACCAATAAACTTTCATATGTGTACATACGTGGAAATACCAACAGTTGCCACAACAATTTGAGTCAGACTACTATAGACATATAACGAAAATCGCGCTCTTGTATTTTTGTTTACAAGTGAGATTCTTTTCAGAAGTTACGTCATACAGAGTTGTAGGACGAGAGCAGTCAAGCTGTGTTTTACTTTTTTAAAACATAAAAAGTGTGCTGCTTGTTAAAAGAAAACTGATGTTTATAAATTTTAAATTAAGTTACATCATAATTGTTTGAGCACAAACGCACAGAGTAACCTTCTCACCGCGCCATCTTGATTTGCACTGCCTTCCTTACAGTATGGCGGATAGGCGCCAAGTTCAAACCCACATTAGTACGAAGCACAATATGTACAGAGTAGTACCAACATGGCAGTCGGGAGACCAGTTCCGAACATGTACAAACTTACAACAAATATTATTTACA
>PNEQ01098927.1:0-10471 GCA_003012365.1 Medauroidea extradentata | reverse complement strand
ACTTTACAAGTCTGTATGATTTATGAAGACAATAAAAGGGTTCTGAGTACTTTACAAGTCTGTATGATTGATGAAGACAATTGAAGGGTTCTGAGTACTTTACAATTCTGTGTGATTGATGAAGACAATAAAAGTGTTCTGAGTACTTAACAATTCTGTGTGATACCTGAAGACAATCAAAGGGTTCTGAGTACTTTACTAGTCTGTGTGATACCTGAAGACAATTGAAGGGTACTGATTATTTTACAAGTCTGTTGGATACCTGAAGACAATGTGTACATGAATGTGGTATCAAGGCCCTATGCACAGGTACGCACACCACCATTACAGTCTTTGTAGCTAAACTAATAAAAAGACATGTTTCAGAAAGTTTGTTTGCTATATTAATAATTTTTTTATTTATGTGCATAACTGTCATAATGCACCAAAAATATTTTACTACCGTACCTGAATAAAAAATATGGCTGTTCAGTTATCCTGTTGCTTAGAGTGGTAGAAGGCCAGAAAACCTGTTCAAACAAATGATTCCATAATTCTGTGTTTGTGCATTTTCTTATGTTAATTAAGTTCAATTTTATTTTTTTTAACTTACGGATGTCATATTTATTACGCTTTTAAATTGATTTTCTGATTAACGAGTTTGTCTCCACAAAAATGGAGTGAATAGGATTACACACACACTAAAAACATTTGCAACACACTTTATCAGTAGAACAACAGAAATAATTCTTGTTTACTTATTTGATGATTTTTCGGCTTAGCATATATGAGCATTATATCACAACTTTGGTGGGACACCCGGTTCTCTCGCGCTTTCTGCCAAGGCATCCTCGCTAGTTGTTGCCCGCCCAGCTAGTCGTTCATACATGCGCGTGGAGCTCGCTTATCGACTAACTGGGGCCATCATGTTTTGAACCTGTTCATTAGTCCATCAGTAGTTTTAAGTGATACCAAAACTGTTTTCTTTCATGCCCCAGGAACAGATACGTGCTTGGGAGTGTTTTCTGACTCCTGATATAATTTTTCAAGTAGTTTTTCCATTGTTGGCAGTGCGTCACATTTTCTGCTTATGCCGTGTCTACCGGGCAAGTACAGGAGAGCAAATTGTGGTGACTGTGTTCGAGGGTGTTTTCGTAATAAACGTCACGTTTCCTCCTAAAATGGTGAGTTTTCATTTACGAGCAATAGTGGGAGTCATTTTTCTCTTGATTTAGGCCTACCTTTACCACCAGGTATAAATAGCCTGGAGTGTCGAAAGTACTTTAAGGTGCGCAGGGAGCCATTAACCGGTGTTCGTAGCTCTTCGTCACTGGACTAGCACCTACTTCATCATATCCAACTCCAGGCAACAGCTGGAGGCCAGGAGCTAGCTGCCTAAGGTGGTCAACCTACACCCAGTATAGCAGACAACCCTAGTCACCCTCAAAGTGTGTTATGTTACTTCCCGGTGGGTCTATTAATGATGCTCCACGTCGTGTAAGCTTTGTTTTCAGAAGAGAATATTAGCTTATCTTTATATATTTGTTTAGTTTTCTCTATAACATTTTAAAAAATTTTATACTATTTCTTATAATATGCTTTCAAAGATGCATCATTTGTGGTTTAGCAAGCTTAATATAGTTGATATTTAATTCTACCCTAGGTTTAAATGCCATAAGTTATCAACTGTTTTTTGATGCTGTTGTTTGTTCACTGCAGTCTTAGAGAAGCCAGCTTCAATGTTCTGCACAAAATATCATGAAACGTGTTAAATTTAGTAGCTATTTGAATCTGGGCATACATACACTTCTGTCCTATAAATTCTTCAGAACATTCCTGACTATGTTTCTTGATTGACCAATCGTAATCCACTTTTTACATGAGGTATTAGACTTAAAGAGTCAGATGGAAAGCAACAAGAGATACCGGTAGCTCAGATTGTATGCATCTGGGTGTGGCCTTGCAGCGATCTATGGTGGATGTACAGAACCAGGATTCAAAGACTGGTCAGGATATTTGGGGTGGTATTAGTAGAAGGTGGATGGGGAAAGCTGAAGGCAAGATTAACTACGTGCTTGTATAGATGAATCCGAGGTAACAGTGAGAAGATACGAAGGATGTGGAGTAGTGTTAGGAATGCTAGGCGACTAAGAAAGGTTCAGAGAGAGAGGTGAGCTGGAAAGAGAATGACTCGTCACTAGGCATGAGCCCACTTGCAAGAAATTATTATTATCATCAGAGAGCGCAATACAGGATATCCAGAAACACATATGAGCACATCACGTGATTTCTGAGCTAAATTGGAGACGAATATGTTAAGTGGTAAAATGTTGTTTAATGAGAATTCACATGCAGAACATAGCAACACTGCACTAAGAAAGTCACCTCTTGCGTCTATGTCCAGGTAATATTTTATGTATGTTACATCAAGTACATATAAAATCCGCTTTAGACTGCTAAGGATTTTAACCTGCACCCAAAATAAGCGGGTCAGAACAGTAGTGGTACAGGAAAGAATATAACATCACCATAGACAACAAGAAGAGACTAACTTCAGTGTTAGGCCTATTTTGCCACACTGTGCATCTAAAATGTCGTCATGCAACATTTTGTCACTAACATTATCTTCTCAGATTTAGCTTAGGAATCGTGTAGTGTGATTATTAGGGCCGTTCTACAATGTCACGGACGGAGACACGTAACACAGAAGCGGACAACATAACTCCTTCCGAGTCGATTCTCCAATGGAACGCACACAGACATGCATAAAGCATTGCAGAACGCAAGGACCTGGTCATCTCCCAACTCTTCGTGTGAATATGTGCGGCCAATAGAACTGCATTTACCTACTAATATGTTAGTAATTTCAGTTGAGTTCATAAGAATAAGCTATATTCTTTTGACTATAGTAGTTCCTGTAGAGAGAAAACAATGGTGAATTTTGAGGAATTGCATGTGTACATGGTGAAAGACTCCAAGGAGATTTTTAAAAAACAAGTGCAAATTTAAAAAAACGAACAAATCAAAATAAAAAAGTGTAAAACGATTGCTCCAACTATTAATGAAGTGATAAAATGCAACTATTCAGGTAAGCTGGTCCTGTCCGAACACTACTACGTTAGCCATGTAGAGCGCAATATGAGCAAGAATAGAGTACGAAGTTAGCTTGATCTTGGAAGTATTGTGTGTCATTTGTCTTCATACTCATTGGTCCGAATTTCTTACGTTACCGTTTTACAGGGGAACAACTGGACGGAGAGCTGAACGTGTTATGCTTACGCTTCCGTGACATTGTACAACGGGCCTTATGTGTTTGTTTCTGGACATCATTTACACTTAAGTACCTACAGTCATATAAAATTTTATGACATTTAACAGTTCTAATGATATCGAGTGTCAAACTACAGTTCTTTATTGTTCTTGTTTGAAAATCTATTGTGAGAGTTAAATTGAAACTATCCAATAGTGTGACTAATTGTTGCTTGCAGCTACCGATTTTCAGATGAGGATTATCACCACATATTATAAAAATTATGTTATCAAAATATAATTTAATACAAACACATTCCAGACGAATTATAAATTTATAAAAAATATAACGAAAGCTATCATTCCAAAAAAAAAAAAAAATATCCTCTTGATTTATCATACCTTGGTAAGCCCAGAACCGGCAGTAACAACGATATTATCCAGGTTATGTACTAAATTTTGTTTTTAATCCTACCACATTTGCACAGACTAAACTAGTAGTTGTTTTTGTGATCAATCTGAAACTCTACAACAGACGGATTAGAAAATTGCACACAGATATTAGCGCTCACAGCGGCGGAAATTGTTACCTGTAAACAGAGATTTATCTTATGCATTTACGTTTAAGTAGTATTATTTATGTAATTAATTTAACATTAGTTTACAGAAAGTACGGATAGCTATTAGATATTGAGGGATTTATATATTTTAGACTATCTCTGTGGCAAACTTATGATTTGTACAATTATTGAACCCTTAGCCAATGATTATGTGTATTTTTCCTGAATCTTTCAACGTATCTAAAATTGTGGCCATTTATACAAAGGAACCAAAGGAACCAAGTGACCAACCGAATTCGTATAGACCTATAACAATAATTCCATTATTTCTTAAATATTTGAAACTGTAATGAAAAATCAATTGTATATTTCTTTTGAGTGCCATAATATTTTTGTCGAAATGAAACGAAACGAATAACTTAGAATAAGCCCCCTGTAGACTACAGATTGTACTACAGCAATAGTACACGTAGCATTGGTGGTATGGTTACATTTTATTGCCAAACTAGAACTAAAAGTTGCTGCTTCTGCAACTCTTTTAGACCTTATAAAGGCATTTGATTGTGTTTCCATTAACATCTTGCTTTTGAAATTATGTCATTATGGTATAAGTGGTAAAGAATTGGCTCTTTTTAGGTCTTATCTTTCTGATAGAAAACAGGCAGTATATATAATGGTAAGTATTCTTATGTAATTTCAGTTGATTATGGTTTACCTCAGGGATCCATTTTGGGTCCTTTATTGTTTATAATTTTAATTAATGACTTCTCACGTAGTGTTTCCACAGGTGTTATTCAGTTTGCTGATGACACTACTCTCTTTAGTGCTAGTAGTGATATTATGGAATTTAATGCAAAAATGAAACAAGCATTTATTGAAGCCAAGTTATGGTTTCAGGCCAATTAAATTGCACTAAATAAGTCCAAGACACAATTATTTTTTTCCCTGTTAACAATGACAAGGTTGCCAATATGGACTTTTGTCTAATATTAAATTTTTAGGTGTGATCACTGACAGAGGTCTGAATTGGACAGACCATATAACTTATGTGTGTGCTAAGTTGTATAGAGTAGTGTTTTTACTGTCACATTTAAATAAATTTGGTTCCTATTGCTGGCCTTAAGAATGCCTTTTTTGCTTTTTTTTAATAGTATTATGTTGTATGGTTTAAGATTTTGGGGTAATGGAATAGGAATCAAAAGTGCTTTACTTAAGAAAGCTATTCGAATTCTTTCAAATGCTAACTGGAGAGCCAGTTTGTTTGTTTGTTTTATTGCATCCTTATGATCTTTTCTGCACATGTTGTACAAAGATATTGGGCATGTCATAGAGTTAACATAATATATAGTTATAACATAAAAAACATGATATAAGGTTATACATAACATAAAGTTATACATTTATGTACAAGAATATAATATGAATAAATAATGTCCGTTCATCATTTCCTATATTGCAACTGGATGAAGTCGTCAATATTCTGAAAAAAGAAGAAGAAAAGCGGGAGAAAGAGACCTGAAATGTACACTGTTATACAAGTATGTAATTTAATGTTTATGATTTAAGTACTCTTCTACTGAATAAAAAGCATGTTCAGAGAAATAATCCCTCAGTTTTCTTTTGAAAAGTTTAGGGTTTGAGAAAAAAATTTCTTGCAAGTTTTTTGGTAGTTTGTAAAAAATGTTACTTCCGGAGTAGTAAGGCCCTTTTTGTACTAATTATAAATATACAGAGGGCCTGTGAATGTGTTTTTTAATTCTAGTGTCATGCTTGTGATAGAATTCATTTTTCTCAAAAATGTTAATGTTCTTAGACATAAATAAGAGCAGTGAATGCATACATTCACATGGCAATGGCAATATCTTGGGGCTTTTAAAAAGAGGTTTACAGGAGTCAGTTCGTTTTTTACTGTTCATTATTCTTACTGCTCTTTTTTGCATACAAAATAATTTTTTACTGTCAGTGGAATTGCCCCAAAAAATTATGCTGCATGTCATGATAGAGTGAAAATATGCAAAAATAGACCATTCTTATTGTGTCCTTGTTTAAAATTTCGACAATATTACAGTTGCAGGCCCCTGTTTATAACAGAGAAGATTCTCACAATAATTAATTTGTATTGGTATTTATGTTTTTGTGCTCCATGTTAAGATTAATTTAGACAAATATTCTTTAAATAGTGATGATCATTCTTTTAATACAAGGCAGTGTCATATGTAAAGCAAAGATCATATTAGAATAGGAACAACACAAAGGAATTTATAACACATGTCAGTTATACTTTTTGATAAATTGGATCGTGTGGCATTCAAGATAAACTTGCAACGATTTAAATCTGCAATGTTTGCTTGGTTGTAAATCTATTTTATTGTGTCGATGAGTATCTGTCAAGTTCCATTGTAAATATTATATTTTAATTTCTCGTTTTTGTGTAAATTTTGTGTTGTTTGCTTTGTATTTTCATTGTATTTTGACATTGTCAATTGCCTTCGGGCTAAACGACAAATAAATTGATTGATATTTTATCTGCCACCGTCCATTTAAGGCTGCCATGGCCGTGTCCCAGCCACATGCTCTCTCCTCCCTCCCTCCCCAAGCTTCAGCAAGACAAAAGGCACTGTGCTACACCAGTGGAGACGTCAGCACCAACATCCCCCCTTCCTATGAAGGTACATTATGGTCTACAACTAGCAGTTTTGGGCTAGACAAATTCGTTTGCAGGGCCCGCAGCACAATCGCTAATATGTCAAAACAATCTAAAACTGTCCCAGACCATGTGAAAATGTTTGTGGCATCGGGGCGCTACGCGCCACGACACACGTCAGGTGCCAAGCTGCATAGCGCGTTGTGTAAGTAGTGACGTTAGTTAATCAGAAAGCAAACCAGAGGACACTGCAGAATTTGCGTGCTTTCGCTACAGTACTCTTTTTTTGAAATATATTTTGAACATTTTGCATTTTATTTCAGTTGCTAAATTCATATTTAAACGATCTCAAAAGATCTCCACCTAGAGCAATGCTCAAGGAGATCAGATAATGTGTAAAATTGTAATTGTAATTTTGTAAATTATGTTTAAATAAATAAATGTTTAAATGTTAAAAATTATGGCGGCAAGGACGCTTATGAAAGCCTGCCAAGAGTGTTTTTAAATTATTTTTTGTGTTCTTAACATTTACATGCTCCTTAAGAGCAATTTTTATATATGTTTTCTCTTAATTCAAGCAGAATCTCATTATGTATTTTATTTTTGAATATAATAAGTATTTTTTCCAAACAATGCTTTTGGAGATTGTCCTACCAAATACTGGCATATATATATGTATGTATGTATATGTATATATATATATATATATATATATATATATATATATATATATATATATATATATATATATATATATATATACATTTCGGTGGCCAAAGGAAAAAGTAGGTGCCTAGTGCCATTACCAGGGCACTAAGCGAGTGTCGGGTTCTCCATCCCAACTTTCCGTGGACTGCTGGCTGCTGCTGGGGTGTAAGTCTACCTCCCGTATGGCTGCATCCCTTTGAGTCCTCCACGTCCTTGGTTGAGGTGGGTGTTGAACCCCATAGGTGCTGATTTTAACAGGATGGGTCTAGATCCTCGAAATGCCTGGATGGGGCAACGCTCGAAATAACACAAAATGTACGCCTGGTCTCCGTTTATTGTTCCCGAAACGTAAAACAACATGGACTCACGTACGGGAAGCGGATCCCCCTCTCGACGCCTGGGGTTGGCGTATACAGTGAACCGCGGTAATGCGCGACTATAACACTAAAGTGAACATAAATCCTCGGGCGAACTGTGAGTCTACGAGGTTGGGGCATCACTGCTCCTGGGTACCTACGTCACTTAGTTGGATTACGTAAAGTTCCGTACTAAAGAGATTAAATGAAGTTACTATTGCTCTTACACGATGGATGCAGTACGAACTCAAAGGCCCAGGAACAGCGGCGTCGCGTAGCCGTCAGCCCTCACGGCCGGAACAAAACTGACTGCAACATGGCGTCCTCCCTCGCACAAGGCGAGAAAGGGCGCGGAAAAATTACCACTCTCCACTTCAACACATGTGAGTTAAATAGCAAATACACAAAATACTATTCATTTGACACAATAACTACTGATGCTATAACACAGTCTTAAAAAAAGCACTGATTGATTTACATAAAAAGGCTGATTTCTGTAGAGAAATTAATTTAAATGGCATTCCACCACGGTTGCTTTGTTAACCTGTCTCTCAAAGTTCATGCTGGCCTTAATTCACATAACACTTTGTTAGTTGCACTACAAGAGATTATATATTGGGTTATTTGGAATTTACACACAAACACTTGGCACGCTCGGCGCTGGTTATCGCTCCATGCAGTTGTCACCCTGAGTCGCGGGAGCGACTCGGCCGAACCTTTCCTTGATACTTTCAGGTGATTTCCTAACTTCACCGTCGCGGTCGGCTTGCTGAGTTGGGTATGTTCCTATATCTGGCGTGTTTATACCATTACTGAGGCACCGCTGTGATGAGCCAAAGGTCGCTGGTAGATGCGTGTATGTCAGCGCACGCCTATATATATATATATATATATATATATATATATATATATATATATATATATATATATATAATGGGCAGAAACGTTCTTAAAATTATCTCTTTGCTTTTTCATAACTTTTGGTTTTGCACTTATGTTTAAATTAGAATGTAAGAGCAAATCCAGCCCGTCTGGCGGGAACGCGGGCTTCCGGGTCCCTGTCCGACGCCATATTGAGTTAGTCTTCGTCCCATCAGCGAGGATGTAGGTCGTGCGCGCGGAGTGCGGTCCCATCTCCCTGAGGTCCCTCATCTTTAGTGACATAATCTTTTAGTTTACCATAGTTAACCTAGTCTACCGGAACATTTTTGTGTATTCTTGGCCTGAGGGATTGACACGCATCAGGGCAGGGCTAATTGAGCCTCCCTCATAACTTTACACCTGAGTCCATTGTTGGTCGATGCCGCATTCACAGCTTTATTTGTTCGCTCCAAGCGAATACAGCATGTGGTCAATGGTGACACTGTTCGAGGGTGTTTTAAGCTAATGAACCACCATGCTAATTTCGAATCATGTCAGTGTTTTCTTCAAAGGCAACAATGACTTTCTTCCCCTCCCGCACCCTTAGGAACCACCGCAGCCAGAGTCGTCAGTAGCAGCGCATGCCAGGTTAGCACGCCAACAATAACGAGGACTTACATCAACAAGCGGCAGGAGGGCCAGATTACGTGGCCAACAGGCCGTCGACCTACACCAGATTTCAATCCCAGGTAACCTCATGTCGGGCACATCCTTTGGTTCCCCAGAACCGACCCTGGCCTATCCCGCGCAGCTTTAATATTAATTGTGTTAATATCTTTTGCTCCATTTCCAGTCTGAACATACTTTTGGTCATAGAGACTCAGGAAGACCTGGTAAACATTCAAAATTTCTGCGTATATTTTATCTTACTTCTGAAACACCACGTAATTCTGTGTTTTTACAACTCTTGTAATCCTCATTTTCCCCTAATTTTACCTGAGGGAATTTTTGTGTTGGCACATGCAGACAGACCTTGCTGCTCCCACTGCAAAGGGACTAGCCAGTCTAACTGAAGCAAGCACACTGAACGGTATCGCGTCACACGCCTCGGCGTACTGCAACCTATTGTGTCGTGGCATGGAATGTTCCACATCCACTTCCTACTGCAGTCCGTCGTGCACATCAAGCCAAATAATTCGGAACAGGCTGGGATGACAGTATCACACCCACACATGAAAAAGCACCCAACGACTTGCTTCCACGAATAAGCAGCGGCGTAGAGACGCCACACATGTCGCATTAGGAGACATCAGAATGCAAATCAGCCTAGTTAAAAGCTAAGCACATGATCGTTAAGTACCCTGTTCACTAGAAGTCACATAATAAACACTTTAGTATAGTGTGTTCACTTTAGTACTAATTTTTATTTTATTTATTTATTTGCCTCCATATTCTCCAGTACATACTGGAAGGGAGTTGTCAGTTACACAAACACAGAACATTCACAAATACTGAACATAAACAAATACAGAACATAAACAAATGCAGAACATAAAAAAACTCAGAACATACACAAACACCGAGCATATATACAAAATGTTTGATACACATAAGTTTACAAGACATTAATTTTCTTTACGTCCACAATTTATACATTTGTCAGCCAATTTCAATTAACCACAGTTTTTTGTATTTACTCCTATCTTGAGAGCACCATATTAACTTCTTATCTCAAGCCTACCTATTTACACAGTTTTCACCAATTCACAAAACGTCAATTATTTACAATTACATAAGTCAATGTACATTGAATCGTGAGACGCACTGCCAAGGGATGGCATTAATTGTTGGCCAGGAGTGAGCATGTCTTGTATTAAGAGTGTCTCAAATAGAAGTTTTGTGGTGTTTAACCCTAAGGGGTAAATATCAAGAGTAACTACTCATGCGAAAATTAACAAAAAAACTGCGGAAATGTACTAATTACGATATATTACGTTGAATAATAACAGTAATTAGTAGTCGCGATTAATAATTATGCTTACTTTCTAACCAATTCGATAGTGGGGAGGGCTATGAAGATCAGGGAAATTGTGGGGTAAAATACGTAAAAAGCA
>PNEQ01098926.1:0-10471 GCA_003012365.1 Medauroidea extradentata | reverse complement strand
GTGACACAGGAGTAATTGTGTGCATAACTAATTGTGTTGTGAGAGTTCTAGTTGATTACTGTTTTGTGTATTTCGTAGCTTTGTGAGCTATTAAATCCAGTACTTAATTTAACTCTTTTATTTGTAGTTATAGACCTCTATCCCAAAGAACTCATGGGAATTGCCCACATATAAAGTTTTATGTCTCAAACTTGTAACAATATATTAACTGAAATAACGTTTGTCGTTAAACATATTTTCTCATTTTACCAGTATACGTCAGATATAGACAAACATATTTCTGTCTGAATGAATTTGTTTAAATAGTTGAGGTAAATAATTTTAACAACAAAGCGATGTGTTAACGATCTGATATTAATGTCCATTCATGTTTGACTGTGAGAATATTCTGCATTCGTTCTGTTGGTCTACAGTTTAATACACCTGTTTAAATTAAAATCAATTATTTATGTTATACGAACTCTTAGAAGAAAATTAGAAAATTATATAAACTGTTCAGCGAATGTTCTCAACGACAGCTACTCTCTACACCCCTTACTGTTATTTTTTGCATGCGAACCAAGTTTTCGTTTTAGATCATACATGCATTTTCATAGGACAAATTATTTTATTCTTTCTGGCCCTTTTTACAGACGTGTTATGTTTCTTTTTAATTTAAATTATTATTTTTGTCTTTTAGTATTGTGTGTGTGACATTTTGCAATCGATAAAAAAAATGTACCGGATAGACCAACAAACAAAGAAGAAAGCGAGTTAATATTGCATTGCCATCCAATTCTGACCTACGTTAAATATTCCAAGTTTCTAGCTTATTATGAAAGTTAGTTAAAATCGACTGCAAAATTTGCACCGAACAGAAAAACAAACAGGAAAGGAAAGAGAGCACGTTAAAAAAAGTTGTTGAAATAAATTTTCAGTATTTAAATGCTACATTATTGCAACTTTTCAGCGCAACAAATATCGTAACTGGCAAAAATAATACTTACTATTAACCACCTTCAAAACGAGTAGGCCTATGATTAGGCCTCTACGTCTGATTTTGGTGACGTATTGTCTCTGCCGAAGACGGTAATAATGGTGTTACAACTGTGCTTGCTTATGTAACTGTAAGATACGTAAATAAAACATTAATTTCAATTTACCGTCGAAGCATCATAATCTGGAAGTATTATGAAATAACGCATGACAATAAATAAATATATGTATATACATATACATACATATATACATATACGTACTTTGTATTAACATTTTTAGCGGTACGCTTTGAGGCCATGGTTTTTTTTGTACAGTGTGTTAATTTTATACAGCGACATATTAATTGTGGCATAAGCACACTTTACAGTTAAGTTTAAAGTTATAAAAGAGAAAAATAACCTGAGACTAATATAGAGTTTTGGATAGACGTAGTTTATCAGTATTCCAGAAATCTTTGTTAGCCTTTTAATAACAAGCATTCAATATTGTTACTCTTATTAGGTAACTAGTAGCTTAATTTGTAAGAAAATAGGGAGAGCTTAATTTCCTATGTATAGAACCGATATCATGGACATACGCCATTGCCTGCGAATGTTGCCGTCTTGCAGAAAACATCCACAATTGTTGTTTGTTTTTATCTGTTCCACTTTGTGGCTACGACTATGTCCCTCTCTAGTACTGTATGTATGTTATTTGTTTGTTGACAACAGCTAACGCTTGACTTTTCTTTGTTGGTTTTTGTTGTTGTTTTTCGTTTTATTGTGGATGTTTTCTGCAAGACGGCAACATTCGCAGGCAATGGCGTATGTCCATGTTATCGGTTCTATACATAATACCAACCCATTGAAAGAATCGTTCAAAGATCACTTAATTTCCTACTTCAGGTGAGATGTTTTACATGAATATTCTAAGACATTTCGGTATGCCAACAGTGTTCCAATACATTTATAAGTATTTATATTCACTCACTTGTCTAATTTATTGGCTTACACTGCGATACGAAACGCTTTAGAAAATGATATCTCTAGTGTCCTTCCCTCAAATATTTACCAAAGAACTTCCCTCAAATATTTACCAAAGAAATTTGACATATTATGTACATTTTTGTTACATATGTTTTTCAAATAATGTGATTTTATTCTTCGTAATGGATTTTGCTGAGAAACAAACAAAAATAATTAGCATTTTTTAATATAATAATGGACTTAAATAGTCATAAAATGGAGTAATTAGGCACAGGATTAGCAAACTGCAAAGATATTGCGTTTTTTCTTTATTCCTAATATGATTCATACTTGACATCAAACGAAAGCGATCATTCCGACAGGTTTATAAGAAATTAAAACTGAATAAATGTTGTTAGATTTTTTACTTGGCCTACCCCGCGTGACTGCAAATCCAACTTGGAACCTGGCCTATGATAAACTGTGGTAAAGATACATATTATATGCAGAGTCTGCTGGACGAAGGTTTACCTCACTGCTGCGCACTGAATAATAGACGGTTACCAACTCGGGGAATAGATGGGTTGGGTTACGTGCGAAGAGGTAGGAATAGGCAAACAGAGGTTGTGGCTACAACGCAAGAACAGGGTCGGTTTATCAACTGCTGGATCTCTTGTACCTAACAAGCATCATCGGCAGTTTTACACACATCTCGATAATTAGGAGAAATTTGTTATTTAATATTTATATATTCTTTAAACTAATTCAGGTAATAATCATCGAAAGAGTTGTTGAATGGGAGTGTATGGCTGGATGTAGTTTTTTGGACGTATTCCATTGTGATTTACGTGCATGTCGGAGAAACTAAAGAGAATAGAAAAACATAAATAAGCTGAGTATACCTTAGTCAACAGGATAAATACCATAAATGGCACCGGGTAAATTAACAACTACAATCACTTGACCCAAAACTACCAATCAGAATTAATCTATGCTATGTAGCCAACCAGGAGACAGCTCTACTGCCATTGGCTGAGTTAGATTTGTGGATTTACCCTATAAAAACCCGCGGTTTTCCAGCCACCTCATCTGTCGCACTCGTGTTCTCGGACCCTGTGTGTCTCTGCTTAAAGACGGTAACAGATTTCAGTTCTCAAAACGTCAACAACTACTGTGTTTTGTTTCGTCTCATCGTTCTGTCGTATTTTACTTTGTTTTTGTGGTTCATACATATCATCTGTTTGTTCTTTTTCCAAAGTAGACATCGAACGTGTATTGTCTGGCTTTCTCATTCTTATCTTCTTATTTTGCTATCCTTGTCATATTCTACTTGTTCCCATTTATGGAATTTTATGTTGTGTATGTATCTTGTTGACTAAAACATATTCTGCTGACTTATGTATCTCTATTCTTTTTAGTTTCCTTTGACAGATATGTACACCGCTGTAGAGTATGTTAAGAAAAATACATCCAGTAATTCAGGTGAGAATTTTTAATAGTACATTTTTGACTCCCACTTCATAGAAGACTCGAAGGCGAATCAGCTAAGAACGAAAATACATAGCCTTCTTACAATAGTTGTGTGAGATAAGTGGATTGCCAACTCTAATGTTCAAACTGACTAAAGAAAATTCAATCTAAAATTTTTTTCGTGCCACTATTAGACGAACACTCGAAAGCTAACAAGACATTACTGCTTATTTGTGTAATGTTATTTAATAATTTTTACTGACTATTATAGGTAAGTTTCACGTGTTTTTCGCAGACGTTCGTAATTTCTCCTTAGTTTTAATAAGACCATCAGTCACAAATCCTTCGAGTCAATTAATACGGAATGCTTTAAAAGTGAAAATTTCTTCCTTCAGAGAACACTAAGGCTGGCATTAAAAACAATTAATATCGGTTTTGAATACAACTGGAGTTTTATTTTAATATAAGCTTGTCTAGCCTATATGAGAGCTTATTTTCATAGTTATATTTGATTAGATTCCTGGCATAGAAAAAACTTTGATTTAAATCGTAAATCAATACCCCTTCAGGTATTGTTTCGGAAGAAATTTTTCGTCTGACAAGTCACCTACCCTCTTTGCGACACAAAATGTTGTTTGCTGCAAAGGAAAATATTGTTGAAACACGAGAGACTGCAAAAAAAATTGTTTAAAAGTTATATTAATTGAAACAAGTATTGTCAGAAACTAAGACATTTCAATAAAAACTTTAATGGCAAAGTTAGTTGTATTTTCAACACAAGCTTTATGTTGAAAATAATTATTATCTTAGTTTCAAGGAAACTAGTATTATTTTTTAAAGAAATTTTTACGATAAAAAATAAAGTAACATCAAACATAAGTTCTCCAAATTTTTTACTTTGCTGTAAGGGACGATTTATTCACCGCAAGCAATATCCACAACGGACAATGTTTCTTTGCCTGTAAATAATTCGTTTTTAAACCCCGACCCCTTAAGAGGGGTGTGATATGTTTAACACGTGTATCAGTGTGCCTGTATGTGACATCGTAGTTCCTAAACGGGGTAAACCGATTTTGATTTAGTTTCATTTATGTTTGGAAGGTGACTTGATTGAGAGTATTCTCTAATTCTGAGTCATGAAAATCTGATCAGCCATTTTAAGATCATCAGCATTTTTCTAGTTGTTGAAGGGATGTGAGCAACTTCTACTGGTCTGATAGATTCAAAATTTAGTATTAAATTGTATACAGTATTACCTTTGAATATATATAAGGTATTACAATAACATGGCCACCGTGACCTGATGCTGCAGCATCATCTGGAAACTTCTGGAAACCCAACTCCTCACCAAAAACAGTTTGTTTTTAATTTTACTTTAATTTTACTTGTTACTGTGTAATTATATAATTCAGACAACAGGCAACAATATTACTGCCCAATAAAACATTATTCGTACTTGTACTAACCTAATGTGGCTGCTGGGGACTTAAAATTTTGTTATATTTATTAATTACATTTTAACACCTTTTTAAACCCACATCGTTACACGAATATGCTGAACGATTTGTTCATAGATTTTTTGTTCATCATTTGCTTTGTAAACATTTCTCTCCAGTTAACTAATATAACTGGTTTTGTGAGCCTGTCTAATTTATACCCAAACAACTTTAATTCTTTTATAAGCTACACACGTTCACGAATCCATTGAAGCATTTCAATATTTTTATATGAATGGCCACCAAATAAACATTACTACATAAATATGTAACTTACAAAAAATTGAACACTCTCACAGTTTATCTGAAATTCTTGTAAAAATGCACGAGGAAAAGCAAATTTAGATAACTTCTAAAATAGTTGCTACAAATATACGATACTATTCGTTAGTCACATTTATATATTGAATCGAATTACTGATCCCATAAGTAACATTGGCTTCAGAGCTTTCAGTCCACGTGGTGATAAAACTAAGTGCGTAGTAAAAATATTCTATTAAATATATGTGCAGTGTCCTGCACGACTATATTCTTCCCGATTAAAAATACCATATAAGATTCTAGGTCCCAAGAACTATTTATTTCAATATTTAAGCGGTTCAAATATAATATTTCATAGTTTAGTATACATCTATGCATGATCATTTGTCGCACATATCAATACAACAAAGTCCAAAAAAAATCCCTTCACAAAACAGTTTACCACAACATTAAATGGGAATTCAGACTGTGAAGGCCTAGCTATAAGGATCGATCAAGGTGAATATCCCTGAAATACGCAATTACAGCAGTAAAGTAACGTATTCCCCATGATATTCCGGCAAATCATTCTAAGCTGCTGTTCGTCCAGTGGTAGGCCTATAGATCCACTTGAAGATTCCAAGCTATTACAATCAGAATTTTTCGTGTGGGAATCGTGCTGGATGACACCGCTGTTCAGTTGACTTTCTGAAGATTTTCCAGTTTCTTCGGACACCTTCATTCCTGCTGTGATTCATATCCACGTCGTTCACAGTGACTGGTCTTCAAGGCCTCGCTGCTAAAAGCTATCCGAACCTCTTTGCTGCACTATAAATGTTTCACCCCACATCAGAAATATCTTAGTCTAAACACTAATTATCCTGTTAAGTATCTCTCACAGATAAGAATTGATCAAAATAAACCACATCTGATTTCCTTTTACTGGTTATGACAACATGATAGACAGTAATAATAGATATCAAGTTGAAATGGAAATATTTTAATATACAAATATAAGTGATACAGTTTGATATTTCATGTATTTTTCTTTTCGTAGACTTATAACATTAACGCCTACAGGTAAAACTGGTTTCATTTGCTATATTATTCGTCACATTATCAAAGAAACCATAAATGAAGGAGCACGACATACTTATTATGATTTTGGTTATTATTACGGGATAATATAACATGATCTATAAATATGACATTATATTATATTAATTTTAGGATCATCACTGGTATACATAATTTACTTACGAACATTGTAGGGAATTTTGGAGATTAACTTCGTTTTGTTAAATAATTATTGAAATACGGTATAGGAAAAGTGTGCAATATTCTGAAAATAAATTAAGAATATATCTTCACTACCGAAATGTTTAAAGTGATACAAAACAACGGCTACACGTGGACCAAATTATTTGGGGCATCCTACCAACATTACAAGAGAAATATATAAAGTCATAATTTACAAGTGATGCATATTTCACACACCGAAAGTTTCTAATCCCACAAATAATAGGAATGCTGGTGTGCGCCGTGCGCCTCCTCTTAAGCCACCTCTGCCTTATGAGGCGAGATTACAGATCCAAGGGGGATCAGCAGAAGTATCTCCGTCCGCTTCCAGGAGTGCAGTACACACACAGAACCCTGCCTCGTAGTATGTGCGCAGTGTGTGTACGTATGAATGTCCGTGCAAGACACTGCAGCGCTTAACTTACTCCTGTAATTTATACGCTCCGGCGAGCAGCTTAAAAAGCCGCACATTCCATGAGTTATTCAGCAAGTTGGTGGGAGGTAGGGGGTGAAGGGCCGGGCCTGGAGTTATGCGTCGAGAAAAGGGGGTGGTTTCTGGTTGCCCTAGAGGTGGATGGAAGAGAGGGAAGGGCGGTGGGAACGTTTGCCGCCTCCGGCCGTGGAACTCACTAACCCTACTCTGGATTAACCTGGCCAGAGACGGAGGAGGGCATCGCACGTGCGCGGTCTTCTGTGTTCTTTTCGCCGGGGTAGCAGCACTACGTTCATTAACATCTGTAAATATGAAGCAGCAGCGTCCTTCCCCATCCCTACAACCCCTTTCATACCCCTTCACACGCCCTACCAATTACCCGCTCCCCCGAGCCTGCGCGCACCACCACAGGTAATTTCGGACCACTTAATTACTAAATGCGAGTTTCCCTTCGCCGGCCTTCCTTTAATTCCGTGTTAATTATTGGTTTGATGATTTACCGTGTGGAGGTAAGACGGCCTCCGGAATTTCTGCGGACCTGTTTTAATTTTGTCCCTCCTCGATTCATCTCAATAAAGGTAAACACACCCTCCCCTCTGGCGGAGACTTACCGAACTTACAAAGCACTCTAAAATTTGCTGCATTCTGTTGTGCGCCCGAGGCTATGAAGCTAATGCCTCTGTGGATTTACCGTACGTTGTGGAGAAAATATGTATATTAAAAAATACCGGGATAAATGGGTGTTTATTTCGCAAGTTCGAATACATGCATTTGTGAAAGAATACAATTCAATTCTCGATGTTTCTACAGTTAGGGTGAGCACGAACTAAAATGTGGAATTTTCAGAAATACAGCCTAGCAGATAAGAGACTATGTCTAAACTTAATTTATGTCACCGAAGAGCTACGGTATTAAAGGTTCAACAATGTGACAAATGAATTTCAAAACGTAATGCACTTGTATTTGAAACATCTAAATACATGCCCCGTTATTCTGTTAGAGTCTTTATGGTCCAGCACTACCCAGTATGCACCATGAACACGACTTGAAATCATACTGTATTCACCAATTGCTGTAATAAGGACACAAATTCTTAAGCTGGATATCACAGTCGTATTCGCTCGCTGTTGTCTTGAGGTGCCGCCCTCTTCACCTCGACACCAGCTGCTCAGTTTCGGTTCAGACAAATTTTACTCATTTACAAAGACTCGTTAGGGCGGTTGTCACATGAACAACACCAGAGTTTGTAATCCTGGATTGAGCATGAAAATCGGTACAAACACCCAGTGGAGTTGAATCCCCAAGGTAGAAATCCCTCTTTCCAGTCACACTGAAGAGCTTGGAACCTCTTCGCCTTTGTGATTGAGCGTATTGTTAATACCTTAGTGCGGTCGAGTTCTACCGAATCTTTACTGAAGCAGTAAGTATAAAGTATTATTTGCCGCTGACAACACCATAGTTGTTTCATCGACAGCCCAAATGATACCGCTGCTTTCCACCCACATCTGGGTAGTTCTGACGCTGTCCAGTTGTCCCCAGCAAGCAAATATTCAGAACGTGATCGGGCTGGGCCAGACAACCCAGCTCCAACTAATCAACTCGGCCCAGATAGCCAAATATGTCGCATTCGGGAGAATACGTGTTTGATTCTCGGCTCCGGCGATCCTGATTCTGGTATTCCATGGTTTCTCGAAATCACTGACGTTGGTTCTTAATTTAGGCCGTGGTTGACTCCTCTTCTAGTTCCTGTCTTTGAGTACAGTTTTGTGTAACCGTCTCTAATTACCTCGCTGTTGACGAGACGTATAGCTATAGATGGTGAAATTTCGCGAATTCAATAACCTGCATGTTTGAATCAAATATACTATGTATACTCTATTCGTTCATTGTCTGCTGTTCCACTAAGTAGCAACTAGTTGACATCTCTACGTATAGCCAAATAAAAATGAATAAAAAAGCAGCCGAATACGAATTTCTGTCTTTCACGGCTATGCGACGCGGGGTTAATTTGCGGCCCGGTCGTGTTCAGGTTTACAGCCCATGTAGCCTACCACTCCCCGGGATGTTTCCCTACCATTCTGTTAATGTGATGGGGCGCAGTATAAATACTTTTGCCCTAGCATTCGGGAGGAATCGGGTTTGATCCTCTGCGCAGCCATTCTGAAGCTACTATTTCTAAATGTCATTTTCAAACATTCATAATTAATTTAAAATATTTTAAATATAACTTATCAGAAACTTATTTAACGTTCGATTTATGACTTTTTATGCAGTGACATTGTACCTTTAATTAAAATCAACTTTAACTATGTCCTAAAACTCGAACTGCTATATAATGTTAATATTTTACAAGTAAGGATTTGTACAGTTTAAAAGTCTTAGACATTGCTCTTTAGTTGCCGCTATCCAGTGGCGTAGCCAGAAATTTCTAAAAGGGGGGGGGGGATACACACGTTTGATGAACAACCCGCGGCGGTGGGGGGAGTTGAGGTACAGTAATTTACCAAAGTGCAAACATAAAATAAATAATCAAGAGTCAAAAAGCAGAAGGCAGAAGCAATACCTGTTTTAAAGCTCTCATATATATATATATATATATATATATATATATATATATATATATATATATATATATATATATATATATATATATATATATATATATATAGTAAATTGTATTATAAGATTATAAGGTAATGAACCCTTTATCCACTAAACAAAAGTATTTGAATGACACATTATTTTCTGCCCTCCTTATAAATTTTGGTTGTACAAATAAATCAAAATATTTCTCTTGCTACAATTTAAACACTTTAGCTTAAATGAAAATCGTAAAATAAATTCGATAATCGATTTAATATAAAATACACAAATTAAAGATAACATGTTGGTTGGGTTATGTTAGCGATGAGGAGATAAGTAAATACTTTTCACAAGTTACATATTTGACTACAGCAATAAAAACATAACATAATGCACTAAAAATACTACACGACATTTTTTGGCTACGACTGCTGTAAATGAATATCCAAAATTTGCCTGTGAATATTTACCAACAAATTTCGTTTCAGTCTACGTTACTAAGTAAAGTTCAAACATTTTACACCCTAAAGTTTAGACATTTTACAAGAATTACAAGGTATATTTAAGGAATTTTACAAAGCAAATTTGAGACGTCTCTTCTTCTGACTGAGATAATACAATACATCGTCAACAGTGACAGGAATATTACGATGTATGTAAAACATCCCTAACCCATTCAAGCGATCCTGACTCATTGTATTTCTTAGATATGACTTTAAAAACCGCAGAGTGGAAAATGATCTTTCATTAGACGCAGTACATACAGTAACCGATGAACTCGTCATCCCCGTGCAATGATGATGAGAGGGTTTTACGGCCTTTTAACACCTAAGGTCTTGAAAACCGATTCACCCCGGGCAAGGGGGGGAGGGGTTACAACCCCTGTCTCCCCCGCCTTGGCTACACCACTGCCGCTATCTATATATATATATATATATATATATATATATATATATATATATATATATATATATATATAAAAGGAAGCGCCCCACTCACTGACTGACTGACTCATTCATTCATTCATC
>PNEQ01098925.1:0-10471 GCA_003012365.1 Medauroidea extradentata | reverse complement strand
AATTTTTTGAAATTTTCGAAATTTTGGAAAATTTTGGTAATTTTACACTCAAGGTCAAGGTCAGGGTCAAGGTTAAAGGTCAAGGTCATCCAACATGGCGGCCGGGGACGTGACGTCACAACATGGCGGAGGGGCTCCTCACTAGGCCGGGCTCCTCACACCGAATCCTTGTGCCAGAAGGAACCAAAACATACTACTCTCCTTGATACTTATATTCTGTCGCATTAAACACAACCAGCAGTTTTGTTGTGGTGCTCTTAGGCTTCAATACTTCAATACACAATGATGTGGGGTGTAATAGGTGTAAGAACTCTCACTGTGATCATCAACTAACTCCATCCCAGATTGCATGTAAGCTTGCAGCAAGCCTGCATTTCACTTGATTTAGGCTGGCCATTACAAGCCCTATTTGGTAAGTTTGATTCAAGCTTGAGTCAAGCCTATTTTTACAGTTGTATCCTGCCTTGTACGAGGCAAGCTTTCTACAAGCTTGCAGCAACCTTGACTCAAGCTTTTCTCGCAAGCTTGCTGAGGGCTTGTCATGTCGAGACTAGTTAGCTTGATTCCAGCTTGATTCAAGCTTACGCCTTTACATGACAAGCTTGTAGTAAGCTTGCAGACTTGTCATGGCAAGCTTGATTCAAGCTTGAATCAAGCTTAATTTGCTACCAGGGATGTGACCTTGTAGAAGATAACTGTGCACAAACTGACAATACTGTTCTTTAACAACAGGCTGCCTATGGAGACGATGTTCTAGCATTTGAAAACCCTCCCAGTACAAGCTGAGGTTCATGAAAGGGCAGTGCCACATTATACCGTCCCCTACGATCTCTCGCACAGGTTTACCTAAAATTGGTTTCGCATGTCTGGTCCTCAGATGAAAGATGGATCTTGTGAGGTACTTACTTCAATTCCAAGAAGTGTTTAACATCGTCAAGTGAATGGTTTAATGACACGAGCGAATGGCAATATGAAGCAGATGTATTTGGGGTTGAATTGTGGACCCAGCCAAGAGCAGTGTCGATAGCTACTGGAGAATCTGAGTCTCCCTCCAGCTTATATCCTTGCACTAGTGACAGGAACAAATCGGCCCCTGTCAAGAGATCAATTAGGTCAGAGTTTGTGAAACGTTGGGTCTGCTAATCTAATAATTGCCACATGGGCCCACGATGTGGTAGGCAGTTGCATTTGTGGCAATATCCCGGTGATTTTAGGTAATATTAAAGCATCAAGCTGAAACACTGGGTTAGAGTGACCGACTGGTCTCAGTAAGCATGTAGCGAGTCCCTTGGATACACTAACACAAGCTAGTGATAACCCTTTGAATAGGAAGCGAAGCCTTTCTGCGAGGTAAACCAAGTCTTTGGCAACACTGTTTACTAATGAAACTTGCTTGACTTGCCGAGTCTAGGAGAGCATGCACTGTCTGGAAACTACCCGAAGTATCCTGGGCATCTACCAAAGCTGTTGATAACAATATAGTTGAGGGAACAGTTCCATGGAGTGAGGATAGAGAGGCATCTGGTGGATTGTTCACATCATAAATATGACTTTCTTCTTGATTCCGATCACATCCTGACACTGGTAACGACTGAACAGAAGAGTCTCAGTGTAATAGTGTATGGTGTCTAGCATTATATGATCGGCATAGTGACTTGGATGAGCATATATCCACTCTATGGCCATAACAAAGACAGTTCAAGCATAACTATGTCGAACCTGTCACTTGGACTTTTTCCATCGAACACTGGGTATTTAAACGCATCATGGTCATTTTGAGACAGCACACAGTTGGCATTGGCAACAACATTTCCTACAAAGGTAACATAACTGTGGCTCTTCGCAATATTTCCGACAATTCCACTTCGCTTGCGTGACGGAGATTTTGAAACAACTTCAAACTCTGAACATTTGTTGTGGTTTTCTAAAAACTTAGTAAAAAAACGTATACTTGGCATGTCACTGCCGCATATAGCTAACTCACATTGTTTGTGAAAGTAAGAAACCAGCTATTTCTCCAATATATGGACCGAATATGGATCCCATTCTTTCACTGGCAAATTCGGAGCTTTCAATGCACACTCACATACTCTGCCACACATGCCAATAGCGCCTTAAGAGAGGCAGAAGAGTTGCTACATACCTCAGCAAACTGCAAGATGGCTTCGACATGATAGTTCATCATTAGGCGCTTATTATTGTAGCGCTTTTCCAGTAATTCCCATGCGACTGCGTAGTTGGCATCAGAGAGGGTTAGAGACTATATCAGTGATGCTGGCTCACCTTCCAATGCCATTTTAAAGTATGATATGTGTTTGACATTAGAAAGTTGTTTATTCTCAACTATCAGCACAGTGAACAAGTTAGAAAAATTCATCCATTCTCAGAGATAACCTGATAAGGTAGGTAGCTTAATTTGCGGCAATGTAACATGACCGGCGTGAACACTCACGTTATGACTACATGCATGTGACCTAACCACAGACACAGCATACAAAGTATTCAACAGATCATATGCTGCCATCACTTGAGCATACAAGTTGTCAAAGTCGTCGAGACATCGTCCATGGGCGCCGGCATCGAAATCCTTGCTGGAAGACAAAAGTAGTTCGTACTGGAAATTATCAGCATCATATTCAGTTTTCAGAGCACTAAAGTCCCGGCATGTGACGATGAGCAATCCAATTTTATTTTTATATGATTTGCACTGTTCTACTAGGTTAAGACTATGCTGTACCATGTTCTCAGGACGCTCTAATCACAGTCGAAATGGCGCAGACTCGTCTTCACAACTCACGTTTTGGCACCGCAAAATATACTATTCGATAGCCAACTCGCAAAACACCCGGCTCAGAGAACCAAATCTTTCATTTTGAATCATTAGAGGGCTGGTGAACTATGAAGAATATACATAAAAAAACTAAAATATTTTAATCCATTTCTTTAACAACAATCCAAGAATGTTTCCAACATAGAGCTACTATACATACGATGGGAGACTAACAAACAAAAAAGTTCCAAGCATCGCTGTCAGGCACAACACTAGCACCACAGCAAATATAAACGAGTCAAATTTCTCCTAAACAATACCTTCACTGTGACCGCCTTGAGCAGCACGAATCACACCGATGCGATACTCTTTAACTCGTTCCACACTCATGCCAGCATGTGTAATGGTGTGGATGGCGTCCGTAATTCTTGTTTTGAGTTCGGCAGTGTTAGACAGCGATGGTGGAACAACCAGGAGATCCAATATGCACCCTCACAGGAAAAAATCACACGGGTTGAAATATGGGCTCCTTGGAGGCCAGTGAAGAAGTGGCCAGTCACCATCTGCTCTGCGACCAGTCCAGCGTTTTGGCAACATCTCCTTCAGGTAGTCGCGAACAGCTAGGTGCCAATGGGGTGGTGCACCATCCTGCTGGAAAATTAAGTCCCCGCCGTCTTTTCTGAGGAAATAACAATTCGATAAGCATGACCAAGTATGAAATCCTAGTAACAGTGCACTCTTGAAAAAAGAAGGGACCGACAGCAGTGACGCGAGCTCGTGTTCGGTGGTTTCATGAGGATTCTCCTAGCCCCATATTTTCCCGTTATGCTGGTTGATCTTACTGTTGACATGGAACGTCGCTCCATCACTAAACACCAGCTTTGAGATGAAGGCATCATCAACCATATTCCGGACAAGACTGTCCGCGCAGAAATCAAGTCTCAGTTCTTTGTCCCATTCAGTAAGAGCTTGCATAAGATGTAACCTGTATGGTTTATACAGCAATCGCTTCCGCAACACTCTCCAAATAAGTCGATTGAGGGAGTCTCATTTCCCGGCTAGCTTGTCCAGTTGATTTTCGTGGACTACGCGCGAACGATTGCTGAATCCGTTGCACATTGTCGTCTGACACACGCGGCCGCCCGGAACTTTTGCCTTTGCACAGGCAACCTTTATCACGAAACTGACAAAACCACAGTAGGATACTCCACCTATCTGGTGGACGACGTCCGTATTTGCGACAGAATTCGCGTTGAACAGTCGTCACCGATTCACATTACGCAAAGCTAATGACACAGAACGCCTTCCGTTGTTCCGTCGCCATTGTGTTGCGGACTTACACTCCACACACACACGCAGCGCCCTCTAGTGGCGCATAAATGAAACCTTGTGTCGTACCCACCCCCCTCATCGTCTCACACTAAGGCTTCTGGACGACAGCCACACCATTAAGCCGGATTCACACGTCCACAGATCGTCCAGAACATACAGAACAGACAGTACAGATGACCGTTCATGCGTATACAGATCTTCGGTGTTCCCATGATTCAATTCGTTGTTTATACTGGGTTGTATTTACATGTGAAGTTGCGTTTATGGGCGTGGCATTTAATGAAATATTTTTAACTTTTAGCACGAGAGAGCTTTATGCAGCTATCAACTTACATGTATTTGTGTGATAATTACATAAATCGTAATCTAATACGATATAATTCTGTGGTAGTTATTGGAGTAGTGCAAATGAGAAGTGACAAGTGTTTAGAGACGGGAATCAATATTTTCGATAAGTTGCTTTGTGTTTAAAAGCAAATAGATAGCTTCCGAAAAGAAGACATTCGAAGCTACATTTCTAGTGTGTCGGCAAACTGAAGACGCCTACATACGAAAGTTTGCACCAGCAGTTTTATATCAGGTAAGTCATGTACTTTTTTATTTTAGTTATGTATTTGACTTTTGCGAAATCAAGCTTTTTTTAGAAGAAAATAAACTTTACATAGTGTTAAGATTCGACACAAACAGATCAGTCCTGAAATTCACTAGCCTAATTTTGTGGGTGCCTACCTACATTAGTCAAGTCGTAGTGGGAAGATAAATAAAAATCTAGTAATGAGTAGGCAAATCTAAAAAAATATAAATAGTTTTTTTTTTTTTTTTAATTTGTCAAAGAAGGGAAACTGAATACAACTGAAGGAGACAGACAAATTTTAAAATTGTGTAGATGATGTAAGTTACAGATTTATAAGTTCAGTTATGTTAGTGTTTTAAAAAGAACTAACTTATAGTAAGCTAAAGGATCAGGTACAGAAATGGGTAGCAGGATGGGTAAAGGATAAATGGAGAACACAAGGGCAGGCTGGTGAGGATGAAGGGAACATTTGGCCATCAGTGATGTTGAAGGAACTGGAATGGAACTCATTGTTCGAAAGGAGAGGAGTGGTAAAGCTGGTCAGGATGTACAGAGTGGTAAACTGAGAGGGAGGGTAGGGTATATTAGGCTGCCTATTAACTAAGGTACAGTGAAAAGGTTCAGAGCAGAACAGATCGGGTACTAGTTTATGCTTAGGTTGGTGAGGGAGTGGAATTTGCTGTAAGAGTAGCAAGCGAGGGTGGTTAGACGGTAAAGGAGGGGATTGGTAGGTGGTTTGATATGTTCACAGCTTTTGTTAGCTAAAAAAATCTTATTATTTTTGTAACACATCCAAAACAATGTTGTGTATTGTTTTACAAAGATAATTTATTACTGTTTCAGGAAAACCACTGTCAGAGTATTTCTCATACCCTTATGGCGTACCATTTGGTTTACAAAACAACAACATGTATTATTTCTTGAGGATGGTAACCAGAGACTCATCAGTTGTGCTACCGTTGTCAACAACTTGTCCTGAACTGCAGCTTCTTGAAGGTGGTGGGTCACCAGTTGTCATGGAATTGTAGGTGTATGTGGTAGACAAGATTGTGTGCAAAGTGCTCAGACTGATTTTGTGAAGTTGTAGAAGTTTAGTTAAGTGAGTGGAATATGGTGAAGATGGCTGTCTTTCCTACCGCTGCATTAATAAGTTATCATCGAAGTGCAGCACGTAAGTAGGCCTCAGTACTTAGTTTAGGTTACTTCAGTTTCAATGTTTTTTTTCTTTTTTATTTTGCATCAAGATACAAGTCAAGTTTTGTATTAATTGAGTGAGTGTGCATTTGGAAGGATGGATTTTTCCCATTTTGTTACAGGAATACAAAACTCAATAGTAAATTTTTGGAAAAATATATAAAATACTAGATTTTGTCTTCATTACATAGCAGTTGTCATTACTGAGTAAATAAATTTGTCACGTATAAAATTATATTGTGTTGCTGGTTTTATAGTTATATTTGAACATATAAGCCACCATGTGGTAAAATAAACATTAAATTATTAAGAAATGCTCATCTACTTTGTCATAAACATTTTCAGCATGTTTGTGTATATTATGATATGGGCTACTGATTTTAATATGCCTGAACTGTACATTTACAATTGTTTTTCAATAAATGCTTTAAAATTTATCTCCACCGATTGTGAAATTAATGTGTTATTTTTTTGAGACGAAAAACCATGTGAGATTATTGTTCATCCAAGTAGGTCTATGTTGTGGAGCCGAGAGACACTGAACCACTGTTTTCAAGACAAAAGCTGCAGGTTGTTTTTCGTTTTGTGTTCAGGAAAAATGTCTGTACATTACTGTTGTTGACGTGTGTGTCTTCTTCAAAAATTTACAGATAACCTAATACTGCATAGGTATGGTGTGCTGTTTTTCCAAGAGAAACTTTCTCGTCTTGTTTCCACCAATCCAAAAGGTCAGAAATGTGAATTCCTCTGACACTATAAGATCTTAGAAATTTAACACTGTTCATCACATTACACTGCCAATTTATGTTATAAAGAGTTTTAGTTTAAAAAGACTGGGTTTGAGTAAATTTTCTTATGTGATTGTTACTGAAAGCTGCCTCATCACAGTTACGATACGTGAATAGTTAAGAATGCAAAAAAAAATTTTAATTCAAATGTGTGTGTCTGAACTTGGGTTGCTTACTGTATCCTTAGGAAATGTGTAACTGGCACACACTTTGTATAGGTGTGAAAAATTAAATAATTACAGTGTTCCAGTGAAAGTAGTATCCAAAATAATTTAAATATGCGCATTCAGCTATCCAACAAGCATCATTGCCAAGTGTGTAGTGCAGCAGTCAAAAGTCAGACCTAGATTTATGAGGCATAAGTATTCTTGCTCACATGTGATGCTTGTGCTACTGTGTTACGAAATAGGTTCTGTTATTCTTCAGTTTGAATTACAATGTAAACTGTTTATGGGCTATGTGCGCATGTTGATTAAAATAACTTTAACTCATTTTCAAATCATTCAGTTTAATAATCCTAACATGCAAGTTAATGCCTACAAATTAAAAAATAAATAAAATACTGTTGAAATAATTAATTTCATTGATGCATTCAGTAGTCCACTGTAACGTTCTTCTCATATAAATGTTGTTTCCTAGTTGACGCTTACTGGAACACATACAGTACCTAGTATTACTGCACACATCTTGCGAGTACAACTGTTTATCTGGTAAGTGTAGGTGTGGTAATTTTTTTCAGTTTGTGACGGTGGTCACAAAATAACAGGTAAGTGCAATACTGCTCCAAGGGAAAATTTAAAATTTGAGATCAATGTTTGGCTAATTTTTTTAATGATTACTATTTGTTGCAGATTTCAGAGTTTCAACTTCGTACCTTCCATACATGTAGTTGAAAAGTTAATATAAGAACTTATATTTTTGCAGCTTTGTAGAGAATTGTAGTGTGTGCGGAGGAAAACTGAGTAGGGTAAACAGTCTATTCTTTGGAAGTATTTGACGTATTGGATTTGACTGGTTGAGTTGGTAACAGTGAACAGACAATATATGTACCTATGGTTGTGCTGCAAAGTGGGCACTGAACGGTGAGATAAAGGAAAAATTGTACTGTAAATAGGGTGAATAGAAACAACTTCAGAGCAAAATGTTAGGTAATGAAGAGAACTTAAAAAGTAGCAAAATTTTATTTGAGAAAAATTGTAAGCTAGGAACTTGTTTTTAATTTTGTTCCTATTCACCCAGTTTTACAGTACTGCATTATGATACAGCCAATGCTTGGACATGTGGCAGTAGAGTGTGATCTGTACATGGAAGTGTAGTTGCAAAGAAGCTCAGCAAAATATTGAATGGTATGTGGTGGAGTTCGCAGGGGCAGGGTAGAAAAGAAGAAGGTAACTATACACTATCTGTAATGATGAAGGAACTGAAATGGAGCGCATTGAGAACTAAGAAACAGTTGAGGATGTAAACAGTTAGCAGGTTTGTTAAAGGATCTGGTTCATGCAGTTGATGTCAAGAAGCAGGTGTATGCCTGCTTCATAGATTTCGAGAAGGCCTTTGACAAAGTTCCCCGTGGAATCTCGTTGAGAAAAGTGTCATTACTGCTGGATGACAAGTGGGTGGTTGACTGGATTGAGGACTTTCTCAGGGGACCCTCTGCTATCTACCAGGATTGTAGATAAAATAAGACTGTTTGCAGATGACCGTGTAATTTATACAGAGGTGGGCAGTGGAAACAACTTGCAGGAGGATATTGATAGGTTGTGGTCTTGGAGGAGAACAGAATTAAGGTTAATGTGTGTAAAACCAAGTTGGTGAGGTTTACTAGGAAGAGAATGGTGAGTAGAGAGGTATACAGATGGGATGGGTAGAGGTAGCCACAGAATATATTGGTGTCTAACGGTGGTTGTACAGGCTGATATAAGGTGGAAGGGCTTTAGGACTGCTCAGGAGGGTGTTAAGGGGGGTTAGTGATGAGCTGATGAGAAAGACATAGTACACAATAGTCCGTCCAGTATTGAAATATGCTGCCACGGAGTACGTAGAGGTACAGGAGCTAGAGAAGGGCAGTGAGGTATGTGATGAATAAATGGAAGAGGCAGGGTCAGTCTGGTGAAGAGGAAAGGAACATTAGGCCTAGGGTGATAAACGGGTAGGGAAGATGGGGCAGTTTGGCCTGAAAACTAAGGAAAAATGCAGAAAAAGTAGAAAATTCAGAGGGTGTTAAGAACGGAGAAGGGTGTATAGTCAATGCTGATGAGGAAGTGGAATGCACTGCTGGAAGAGTTTATGGCTGTGAAGGAGGTTGGAAGGTTTAGGAGGGGACTGTAGGATTGGTGCTGTGAGGATGGGGAGTAGTCTGATCACCACCAGACTTTAGCCCAATTGCGAGTGTAAAATGTATAATAATAATTATTATGAATGGAGAGGGATGGACAGGGTTAATTGTTACCCGACCAAGAGAGGGTACAGGGAGAAGGGAAACAACAGTGAGAAGATTGAAGGGGTTTGGAGGAGAATGTAGCAGTGTAGGCTTATAGAGTACAGTATATTGTAGTTTATTACATTTATCAGATCTTTTTGTGTACATCTTTGAACGAAGACATTGGTTTGTTATTTATTTAGTTTTATTAGCCTCCTCGTATTTCCGGTGCATACAACAATGGAATGTTTTATAGTGTGAATTGATGATTGAGAACGGCTGGAAATTTTATAAACAGTATTTTAAAGGGGCAGGTAAGAGTAATCACGCCACTAACCCTTTGCATTTATTTTTTAATGGGATAGAAATTTTAAAAAGGACCTGGGAGCTGGGAAGTAAGTGATAGGGTAAGATTAACTTGCCACTGGGTAGCCACCGAATTGTAATTTATGTTTTCATTAGTTATCTTGTTCAATCTCTCTTCCTCATTTCATATTTGGCTGAATTATGCATGTATGTTATTGCTTTATGCTGTCACCTGTACTTAACTAAGAAGCTTTGAGTTGGTTGTAACATTTATATTACCAGTGTACAAAAATACAGTTTGTGACATTAGGCCTTACAGTTTAAGATTTTTTTTTACAGGAAAAGTTAACGTTTATTTTGCACGAATAAATACAGTTGTACAGCTGTAAACAGACCGATCCACTACATTCTGAACATTGTTTAATAACTACAGTAGAGACATTGCACACCTCCGACACCATTAAAATACACAGCAAACGATTAAGGAGACGATATGAAATCCTACACAATGCTCACGAACATTACATAAGTGTACATTAACATTTCGAGAGCATGTTTACAAATTAAAACTACTAGTGTCTCGCACAGACGCGGAATGTATTTAATCGAACTTTTTATTGCGTGCATGATGCCGAAAATATTGCTTGTTTCCTGTAGTTTCTTGCTGACATTTTACACGTCGTAATAATTACATTAACTTATATCGAGGAACAGAAATTAATTTAACACGAGTCAATAAATCATCGCCATTAAACACTGTACCATCAAGTTGAATTCTGGGCAATATCTGCATTGTCCGCATACAGAAAAGTCGGGATGAGCTAAACTTTTTCTGTACAGCTCGTCCGGAAAAAATCAAGCCTTCTGATTGGCTGTTCGGTTTCTGGATTTGTCACGAAGCCCTTCGTATAAACAACCTAGGGTTATAACAAGCGTAGTTTAAAATTAAAGAAGGCAAGGTGAATCAACATATTTATTGAGATGAACAATTACAAGGTAAAGTAACGGGCCTCCAAAATTTACGATCGATCGGGCGGTCGCGGGGGTGCCGGTTAATGTCGAATAGGAACTTTCAAACAAAAATATTA
>PNEQ01098924.1:0-10471 GCA_003012365.1 Medauroidea extradentata | reverse complement strand
GACATCTTTGTGTTCTGTTTGGTCTCATCGTTGTGTCGTTTGCTGTAATTCTGTTTGTGTTTTTGTTCTGTCTAATCGTTGTGTCGCATGTCAACTTAGGTTTTTTATATTTTTGTTATTTCTTTTATTTTCTGTTTGTTCCTTGTTTTATCTGACCATATTCCAGTTTTGGAATTTCATGTTTTGTATCCTGATGACTAAAGCATACTCTGCTTTTTATGTTTTCTTGTCTTATTTTTACTTTTAGTTTTCTTGTGACAGTCATTTATTTCGCAATGGAGTATGTCCATACAAACAAATTCAGTTATAACAGCCTTCTTGTTTCGTCGGGGGTTGAAAATAAAGTTCACGACTGACATTCAAACCCTCATATAAGTATCTTAGGAAGAAACTTTTGTAATGTCTGGATACTGTGAGCAACGGAAAATATAGACTTTAACCATTTATTTTATATATAGGCATTCATACGCAATTGTATGCTAAAATATGAATACTTAATACTTCTAATTATGAACATTGTCACTAAGAGAAAATTTACGTTCTTAGACGAGCTAAGCGAGAGAGTGAGAGATTTTGGTCAGCGCTCAACATTGAGGTCTTCAGCGCTGGTGAGAACCCTGAGAAAACCCGCTGATCAACGGCATCGTCCGGCACGATTCCCACATGCGAAAATCCGGGGGCCGACTCCGACGGGAATCGCACCCGGATCGCCTTGGTGGGAGGCGAATGGTCTGACCATTCATGTACAAGAAATATGTGTTTGAGTATTAAGCTAAAGGACAGCCACGAAGTTCAAATGTGAAATCAGTGTTAATTGTAACTAATTCTCAATGTATCAATCATAAATATGACTCAAACGAGAAGTATATTAATTAAAACTTCATAAAAAACATTTCGAATGGATTTGCTCTAAAAATATTATTCACTTATCAATTCCTGCGAAGTAAAATGTTACAAATACATCTATTTTCAGTAATAAGTTTAAAGAATAAAATAATTGTTAAGTTTCTCATGTGACGAAATCCCTCCAGAAATTCGAAGTAGAAGAGTTATATTTAAAATTGTTTCAATGAGAAGTAATTAATTATAATATTAACACTGATTTATTATTTAAGCTCGAAATGTAGGTACATGTTTGGTAGACAGAGGTAACATCAATTATACTACATGTTAGGAATAAAATGCATTTTCTTATGGAAAAGTTTAGCACAGGAATGATTTCTGCCGCTAGTTTCGCTACTGTCGTTAAGGGACCACAAAAATACAAAACTGTAGAAAAATTAAATTTAAACAGGCTTGGAATTGACAGAAGTAATTCAACTTAATTTTAAAGTTTAATCGATTTCGCGTTTTTAATTATCAACTTAATGTAACTTAAAATTCAGGAAAGCGCTGTGATTGGTCAGTTTGTACTCATTACCGATAGCAGCGCTCAAGCGGCAGAAATTCTTTCTGTGGCAAATTTTTAACATCGATCTTTCTAACCTAGTAGAATTAACCTTAACCTTAATTACCATAGTTCTTCAGCTTCGTGCAACACGCAGTTATTGACGCTAGCTACAGTTTCACCGTAAGTGTAATGTTGGCTGCACTGGAAGAATATTGGGCAGCGGCACGTTCAGCAGAAAAAAACCTTCAAGCATCACCTGGACAAACACTATGAATAGAGGTACGTCAATTTCGCGGATTCATCTGGCAGCAGCCTAGACTTGTCAGTCCTATACACCCACTGACCACAATCTATTATCTTTTGGCTTATAACCGTACAAGCAGGTAGCAAGCGATAGCACTTCGCATTATTTCCTTATTTACTACTGGCTTGCAGTAGTCAAACGCGTTTCGTAACAGCCGCCAGCAAGTCACAGACATGACAATGAAGTAAGAATACATAGTTGGCGTTCAACCTGTCCTGGAGTGTATCTGCGAAATTTACGTACCTCTAGTAATAGGTTGCATCTTCCGAGCCCCCGCGTGCGCTTCCAGGAATTAAGTATTTTGCAGCCTTTATTTTTTCTTGGCATGTGAACGACAAATTTCCTCTTTAACGTAATGTTATGAAGCAGTACCCTAAAGCACAAAATTAGGCTTCTTCGAAATAAGTATTTCTATTGCAATTGGAACATGTAGAGTGAGAGTACATGCATTCTGTATAAGTTGCTGTCTTTTGTTGATAATGGTATACGGAAGGGCTTTTCAGCATTCCTAGAATGCCAAGAAACGGTACGAAATTACTTTACTAAGAATTGTCTTACTCCTGTGATGAAAAGGTAATCAACTAAAATTCATTAAAAACTCTAATTTACATGTTTAGTTGTAATGGATTTACTATGTCTAGAAAAGCAACATAAAATCTATTCATGCCATGCTATCAGCCAAAATAGTGGACATACAATATACCCTCTCACTTTGAATGCTTAGATGATGAGCATTCGAAATATATAACTTCGATTTAATTGTTTGCATGGTTATTGAAAAATTACAGCGCCGAAAACGGTCAAATAGTTGCTTTTTAAATAAGTGCTAGACACGAGCAAAACAGAAAATACGTCAAATGAAATTACTAAGTATTGTGTATACCGAGTTAGTTTAAATTCAGTCCATGGGTTCAGATATCTTTAGGAGACGTAAGCACAGATTCACCCGACTACAGGCACAAACATATCAGATTTTGCTGGTTTTTTAGAGCGCCTAAAATGTCTTCATAAACTCTCAAATTATTGGTCTATATTTTCTTCGAAAACTTAAAAAAATCACCACTATTTTTACCAGAGCACCGTGCCTTTTGTGTCGATCCTTGTTGTCACTCAAATGACAATTCCATAAAACAATTTAAAAACTTGCCGACTAGTCTTCATAGCGCGAGTCA
Source organism: Medauroidea extradentata (assembly GCA_003012365.1). Classification (NCBI taxonomy): domain Eukaryota; kingdom Metazoa; phylum Arthropoda; class Insecta; order Phasmatodea; family Phasmatidae; genus Medauroidea; species Medauroidea extradentata. The sequence goes on along the minus strand of PNEQ01098924.1, from coordinate 7,605 downwards.
AAGATATGGCAAAGCACGCTGCGCTGTTTTCGGACTTAATTTTGAGGGCAATGGTGCGCAACCGTCTGTAATATCAAAAATTTTCTCGCTACAAGGTTTCCGGAAGGTGTGTGATATTCGTAACATTTTGTGCTGCGAACGATAATCTACTATATCCTTTTACTTTGTCAGATAGTAAATTACTCCCATGCGTATTATCTGACATTCGTTAGAAGATAAAACAATTGTGTAATTTTTTATCTTGCAACAAATGTCAGATTATATGTAAGTAATTTATTACCTGATAATGTATAAAGGTACAGCAGATTAACGTTTAGAGCATGAAATAAAGAGTGAAAATGTCAAAAGTTCTAAACGCTATTTTCCAATTTTTAAGACGCAAACAACCTTCTTCTTCTGTTAATATTTACCATATAACTGCCACAATCTGAAAGAAAATTCTAAAGTGTCACACATAGTAAGACATTTCCAGAAAACCAGTGCCATAGGGAAAACAGTGTAGTGTAAGAACATTCTATGTGCCATATGAAGTGACAGACAAGTACAAGTGCCATTGTGAATTATTGGCGTACGTATAGAGGGATGCAGAATAAGTTAACATAGCCTATTATTAGTGCGAATACAAGTTTATTTAAACGAAACTCCTCATTTGGACAGAAACTTAACAATGTGTGTGTGTATATATATTAATTCTACACGATTAAACACCCCCAGACACCATAGCAACAAGTGTTGTAAAGTGATTTGTGTAGAACAAAAATAGTAAACGCACAAGAATATTGTGCAGCCTCAGAAGACGAAAACACATTAAAGGGCAGTACAACATCACATTTGTAACTATGCATAATGTTGCATGTAACTAGTGTAACATGAGATGTATTGCAGGAATAAAATACAGTGCGGTACTTCGTCGTCTTAATTACGGACATGTACTGTTTTTAAAATATAATGGTTTGTGGATGCATATACTTATAGAGTTATAGCACGTATGTAGTCGAGATACAATCAAATCCCGAATTCAATTTTCTGTACCTAACTTTGAACGACCATAACTACTTTAATCACAATGGAAACTTTTTATGTAATTAATGTGTTGTCTGTCACGGTGACTTAATGTGTTTGGGCGTGGATTTTTACATCGGTTATCTATGTAGATAGATACTGCTTCGTTTTTTTTTCCTTGCTCGAAGTGTTTGCATCCGTGTCCAACGTCTAAAATGTCTTGGAATATAGTTTGCAAATCTGTGTTGTTCTACTATCGGTACCCGGCATTAAACAGCACGTTTACAGTGACGGTTACAGGTGGATCCGTGTCTGCGTCTACCACATTCAGTTAAGACTTGGTTTCAGTCGCCGTAATGAATTTTATTATTTTTATCTTTTTTTGGAATTCTAAGAAGAAAAACGTTAAATATGCGATTATACCTCAAGTTCTATTTACATTTCGCTACAGTACAGACCTTGCGATTTAGCTGTTAACTTATAATTACGCCGCAATTTGTGTGGAAAATTTTTTTATATTCATAATTTGCCCGGCAAATTGCGGCGTAACTATAAGTTAACGGCTAAATCGCAAGGTCTGTACTGTAGCGAAATGTAAATAGAATTTGAGGCATAATCGCATATTTAACATTTTTCTTCTCAGAAATCCAAAAAAGCGAAAAATAATAAAATTCAATATGGCGACTGAAACCGAGCCTTAAATGCATTAAACATATCGGGTATGTTCGGTGTTCGTTTTCTGTCGATAATCCATAATAATCATTGAAAAATTTCAACTTTCACTGCATTTGTAACTGCTGTTACAAGATGTCTGAAACAACGTTACACACACTTAGAATGTTTCATGAAACAGTATACGTGTTATACACGAGATTACAGTTGAAATATATCCATCATAGTGATACATTACGAAATAAATCCTAAACCGTTATACCTGTATCATTTTGAATAACTAACTTTATTCTTCGGTGATTGTTTCACTGGAGTAGAAGTTCTTGATTTCTTCCTTGCGTAGCATTTTCCCGATATTCGGTTCTTTGTTTGTTAGCCTCTCCAACGACATTTCACCTTCCCAGTACTGCAGTTATACTTACGTCATTAACGTTCTATTCATACAAACAGATATTTACTCATTAATAAACGCCTATTACTGCGCACAATAACATATTACCAAGGCAACGCTAACAATCCATGCTGCATGACCTGGCAACATTAGACCGCAGCTCCACTTGGACGTAGACCGGCGGATTATGTTGTCAACTGTTTGACCTACTTCCAGTGCGTATCGGCACTTGAAGCAAGCCTAAGGATATGTTGCTGGGTACATAGAAAAGTACTGTGAAATAAAAGCAATTTTTTTTCTTTCAAAAACAGGCACTTGGAACGTTTGACATCTCCGCCTTCAATTGTCAAAAATGTTGATTTGCCTTTAGGAATGTTTGTTGCGGAGAAATTACTGGCCGTGCACCTTTCTCCTTTTAATGCTGGCCGAAACTCGTTTGGTTCCATGGTGGCGTGCCGTATGGCACAATGTTGCCAAAAGACACAAGTCTGTCAACATATACAGTGGGTTTGCCACTAGGCCTTCCAACTGGCCCTGATGAGAGTCCACTATCGCGGTAGAATAACTCAGGTGGTTCGTGAGGATAAAGTAACCACTTTTGAAACACTGGTTAATTTTTTTTCTTTCCGGTTGTAACGAGTACAGGATAATTATTACTTTTGTTTACATTCTGACAGTATTATAATTACCATATTTGTTATCAACAGTGTTAATTTGTTTTTATGGGAATTGTAATATTTGTTTGTTTGCTAATTTTGCTCATCATAATTTTAGTTCTATGCTATAGCCTAAACTAATTTAATTTTGAAATCATCCCGTTCATTTTATTTCTAATAAATTTTATTTAGTTATAAAACATAATTTTTATAGTTTTAAGTACTTTTATGAATTTGTTTATTTTTTTTTCTGGATGGTAATTTTTGATTTTAAGTAATTAGGTTTTATTTTATTTTCCCGTTTTCTCTTTGGTAGTGACGCCAAATATTGTACAAGGACAATATAGGAAAGTAGGATGAAAAAAAAAGGAGACGTGTTATTTAATTACAGTTAATGCCAATATGAATGCTGTTCCTTATATTGCTCTATGGGTAGTTTTAGTTTTATATTTTGTTATTTATGTATAGAAATGTAATCATGATTTTAGAATATAATTATGCTCTTTTTGTAATTATTTTGATAAGCTGTAATTTAAAATATTTATAAACACATTCTAATACATTTAGTCCGGAAATGTATAAACACCATAGAAAATAGAGATGTAAGAATGCAAATTTTGCTGTGTTTCCAGTTCACGTTGATAAAACGTCTCCCGCTCTAACAATGCTAAAAGGCTGTACTTTCCCATATTGTCCTTTTATGATATTTGGTGACGCTTGAGGAGGAAAAAAAATGATGGAAGTTTTGAAATGGCCGGATCGCGTCGGTAATGCCTGATTTTATATCTGATGATCCCAGACGGCATCATAATGCTAGGTTACTATTTGAGATCACCATTTCAAAGTGTAAAACGTAGGAAAACAGGAAAAGTAAAGAAGAGGTCCTAGTTTTGCATCTATTATTAGTTTTGGAGTGAGCAAGATCGGCGGCGTCATCGGCTTCGTCTTGTCAGCGATAGATAAGTACCGACGCCATACTTTTACGCAATATAGGTATGGAATTTTTACATGAACTCTTTTGTAAATCACTACACTAGATTGTATTTATGGTTTAAAGTATGTTTGACACTAATTTTGTGAATATTTGGACTGGGAAACGTAAAATGAAAGTACAAATGGAAGCCCTTACCCAGTGGTCCTAAATATAATTTATCGTCTTAAAAGCCGGAGCATTTTCGTCAGTAGCTTGGAGACACTAATCATTGTAATGAATTTAATAAGTTACTTGAAAAAAAAAACGGGAGAGAATTTTGGACGTTAATTTTGTTCTGAGTCAAAGTTCATTTGCATGATACTAAATTGGAACTTTAAATTACGTTATTCTTTGATTGGCGATTTTAGTAATTATAATTTTGAGACATATTTAATTGAAAACTTCAGAAGAAAATTTATTTCGGAATTAAACATTTTAGAATCTAAAATCAGACTTGTAAGGATGTAAGTGCATTTTAGTCTTGTTACATATTTTTAATTTACTTTCTTTCAACTACTATAAATTTTGCTCATTCAGTTATGCAAATAATTTCATGCACAGTTTGGTGTAATTTAGGGAAATTGTCTACATTACATCTGAAATTCTACTAATGATTATTTTGTGTGTTTATTTGTGTCTGTAGAGTAGTAGTATTTCTTCGAATACTTCAAGACTCTCTTATCATGTGTATTTTGCTCATCCTTTTCTACCAACAAGTGTAATTGGTATGACTGCAATCCTGTTTCGTTCAATAAGGTTAACAAGTTCTCCTGTCTTTCCGATCAGAATCATTAGCCTCCAGAGTATTATAAAATCTACTGTGAATTTGAGTGTTGAGGTATGTATAAACTACATGTAGGTAGTAACCACCTACGCAACCTTAAGTGCATACCTATATGAGAGTTTCTTCACCTCGTTCTACACTTTCTATTTTATTTACAGTTGTCTCATACGGTATAACTCAATCTCACACCCACACAATTCATAACAACAACAAATGTATACATGTATAATCTGTACGGTAAACTATATACACAGTTTATATTTAATACTAGGAAATTTGAATTTTCCTGTCTCTGCAAACACAAACAATTCACCCAAGTGTACAGATTAATCCGCACCCAAAATATTAACGTCTGAAGACAAAGTAAACAGTATATTTTAATTGTTATTCTAGACTTGATGGTCTTCAAATGTGCTTACTTGATCGTGAACTACCTATAAATGTGTAGTCACAGTCACTGCCACACGAAAGAGTACACTCGCCTGTGGAGCGTCGTGCATCTCAATTTAGTTGCAACCCAGGGATTTCAGTTCTGCCAACATCGTTTCGCATTCACTTGCTCGTGAAGTCGGCTGATGTACATTTTCATGAATGGACCCGTGGGCGTATCTAGTGGGCAACTAGGGGTGGCTTAGCCACCCTAGAAAATTAATACCACCTTTTAAAATATCCCTGACCATACTATTTATATAAAGAGCTCTGGGGATCCCACAGAAAGAAAATGGTTTTAGATTTTAATGTGTTGTTCAGTACGCCAATTAATAGAGCACAGAGGGTTTCTCGAGCTCTAGCACTAACTTATCCTCAGAAATGTGCTTATCATTAGATTATGCTCGTGATTCGAGATATCAGTACAAAAATTCCATCAGGTTATTTCCAATGAAAAATCATTGTTTCAAATGTAATAACAAGCACACGCGCGAATTATATTGTAATCGTTGACAATAGCAACAAGTCTTAGATCTCTTAGGAGCGTACGTACACGTCTTATGTCTTACAATATACGTGATTCACGGTCAAGTGAGGTTGTTTGAAGACAATAATGTCTAAAAGAATAATTACAATTTATTATTTATTGTGATCTCATATGTTAACTGTTGACTAAGGTACAATCTATATATTTTTATTGTTACGTAGACATGTCTGTTTATATAAATGGGACAGGAAAATATAATTTAAATGAAAGGAAAAAATTAACTAGGTTCTCAAAAGTGCTCATCTTATCCCGAATGATCTATACTTGTGTTTGCATCATGCACTCCTTAATTCTTTTCCTAGCGTACTTAACATTTAAAATGGCATTACGTCTGTAAGATTTTATTTGACAGCATATGTTACTTATTTGTTTCATCCGATGGGGTTTTCCGCCCTTTAGATGTGTTTCCGGACATTGTTGTTACGGCACATGCGAAGTAACCCGGTGGAGTTTCTGTACTGAGATCTTGAACATTCTCTGTATTGAAGCTAATGCAATATGATTGCGTCAATGTGTTTTTATTATTATTTACATTATTTCCAAGAGTCAAAATGTGGGATAGTCGATTCGGCATATGTTTTCAACCATGTGAGTATTCAGAATTTTCTTTTCGGGAATACAAGTAAGATAGGGAATATTTGTGTTGTTAAGAGTGCGTGGTAGATAAACAAACGCTGTATAGCCTACTTAAATTGATTTCTACGCTTTTTTCGAAGCCAATATGAATAAAATACTCAATGACAATCCTAGATAATAGTATTTTCCAATCTTATGAGAAAATATTTATCCAGAATTACTAATTCGTTACGCGTGATCTCTTGCGCCGCAGTTAAATGCAGGAGGTTCCGGCGTCAGAGATTGTGCCTCAGAAGTTCGTAACACTGGAAACAATTTAGTTTAAAACGTTGGCTAAAACAATTGTCTAGGATTGCTATTGTTTAATTTTTGCAAATTGGTTTCAAGAAACCTACAGTTATAGATTAATGCGTTCAGCGTAGAATTATGTACCACGACCACTTAAGTAGCCCATACTCTATATGTATCCCTACATACCAACAGACATATAATCACTGATTTCGTTTTCTTGGTATTATTGCAGCTATATTTCAGAACCTCAGTAGTACTATAGTGGAAAGAATGACTTTGTCCTGAGATATTTTTTTTGGGGGGGGGGGGAGGTGATACCCTTTTATCCTCCACCCCTGGCTACGCCCCTGTTTGGAACTCTCGTAAACCAACCAATTATAAAATGTACCAAGCAAGTTGTCGCGGTAATAGGTCACTGAAGACACATACTGGAGGACTCTGGTCGATTCCTGATGTGACCATCCAGAATAAGGTCTTCCGATGTTTTCCGAATTCACCCCAGGCAAGAGTTTAAAGCATTATTATGTTTTCAAGGCAACTGCATTTCAACATATGAAAACAAAAAATGACTATCCGAAAATCTGTTTTCACCATATGTTGGAGCAGACATTTTGCCAGAGATACGCATTTCTATAGCGGTAATCTCTTGCACAGGAATCGAAGTTAAAAATTACGGAGCCACAAACAATTCGCCAGAAACTTACTTATTATACTTTCAACATGTTGGCAAATACCACTTTTTAATGTTTCCATATTGTTCAAATTTTTCAAAATTTCAATAATCGTTTTCAAAAATAACTTGTGTAGAGGGTCAGATTCACGATGTGATTACTAACCGGATGTATGTGAAACTCAGGTTGCGACCTGCACTGGACTTAGGTGCAGACTTTCCACCAATAAAATTATATGGTAACCGCTTAGTGGCTCGTTGAGGCGACGCGGCATTTGATATGCGCTTCAAGGTCGACCTTACTGCTCCGTCGCTTTTGAGCCTCTGACGCGCGGGTAGGCGGCGCCGTCAGGCCTCTAGATATGCTGCATGTGTGTATGATTCAGGAGCGGTAAGGGTGCCGTTGACAGACATATGTACTACTCGACCACGACAACTAGTCCCTCGGGAAAAATGCGAACTATCTCTGTGTTGTCCTCGACGACCGCGCGCAACTGGTGTGGCGCACCACAGCACCGGCTATAATTCTGTGACACAAACAGCCGGCGTATAGATGTGAACTGAAAATGTACAAATATAACTTCTTGGTATGGTATGGTTTGTCTGATACAGCT
>PNEQ01098923.1:0-10470 GCA_003012365.1 Medauroidea extradentata | reverse complement strand
GTCATCCCGCGCAATTTTTTGTAGTTTCCGATATTTACATGAATGTAGAAAACTCCAAAAAAGTGGTCATAACTTCGTTAAAAAAATTCTAAAAAATATTTTTTCATGGTCAGTCTACTTGAAATTTTTCTCTGATTCTTATGCCATGCAACAACAATCGAAAATAAAAAAAAAATCCGTCGCTCCATTGCCCTTAAGTCGGCCGAGGCTTTGAAATACAGGAAGAGTCAGGACCAAATGTGTGTTATGATGTTTACTTCTTTTAAGGCTTTTTAAATAAATTGGTAAAAGCAAGAGTCTGTTGCCTTGGAAACGTGCAGGATGTAGATTCGACAAATAAAAATGTAGACAAAAGTTTTCTCAAGGACGTAGCCCGATTCTCAATTCAGGCAGTGCTTCGCCACATGCCTGGGGTGCCTACACGTGTGTCACCGCACGATTGTCGCACCTATTCATGACTAATTCATCTCGCAGCCCTTGTACGTGACCTGTGGGAGGGTGGCTTATCTACAAAGCGTACAGTCGGCCAGACATAAATAAAAATGCCGGCTCTCTACAGGTCTGAATTCTGTACAGTACACTTCCGGTGCCTTCCGCCATTGCACAGGCATGCTTCGGCAGAGCAATGTTTCGTTCATCGAATCAATAGCGGGACTTTTTCACGTGTTCAACCAATAGTCGTGTGCGGGATATTTTGTCAGCGTGTTCAATTTCTGGCTTCCCAAAAAAATATGTTGACCTGAAACATATAAATCAATGTATATATGCACACATATATACATATACACACGTATTTCCGCTGCTACCGGGTCTCAAATGACAATTGTATATAAAAATTTCAGCATAAATTAATATATTTTTTACTTAGTTTTAGGTGGAGTAGTAAAGCCAAGACTGCTTTTTGTTTTACTAAACCACACACTAACTACTAAGTTATATCAAAACATAAAAACAAAATAATTGTTCTGCAGTTGAAAGTTATAGACATTACATTTGCTTAGCCTAATGCTAATAATTAATGGGAAAAACATCACACAAAAAAAAACCTATTCACTCACACATACAATATCAAAATGTTATTTGCGAGTAAATCTCTGGTGAGCTAGATGGAGCAAATTTTAATGAATATAGCTTTTAAAGGTTGCAATGGACTCTACTTGCGTATCTCGCAATTCTAAACTGTTTTAGTTGCGGCAGCGGTAGACAGAAAAAGAACTGGAAAAGTAGTTTGAGTGTTCTGTGTGGAGGAATGTCGAGTTTATCTGTTACGCGGGAAAGAGTTTTGTGATTGTGGTATGTGAAAACAGGACGCAAGGTAAACAGGTTGCACTTTTCGCAGAATTTTAAATAACAAGATTGTGGTGTGAAGTTTATGTTTGGAGTCTAAGTTAAGCCAAGATAAATTATTGTAGTAAGTGGTCAGGCGTCCACTATATTTTAAATTATATGAATAAAGCGCACCCACATGTTTTGTAGTCTTCGAATTCTAGAGGCAAGTTTGAATGCTAATCGTTGTAAACATCGCAGCAGTCAAAGTGGGAGAAGACCAACGATCTCACAAGGTTAACTCCAGTGATTGTGCATGCGCAAGCACTCTCTTACATACAACAGTTATATGGTCTGACCGTGGCAGTGTGTCGTGAATGACCACACCCAGGTTTGTTATTTTATTCTTCAATTGCACTGCTTCGTCATATAAAGAAAGTTTGGCTAGGCACGATTTATCTACTTTACTAAATTGCTTGTTAGATCCAATCAGTATGATCCGAGTTCCATGCGGATTAAGTAGAATGCCATTTTTAAATGACCACGGCATAATAGAATTCAAATCGGAATTAACATCACCACCAGAAGACTCTAAATAAACAAACAGCCTGTGAACGATAATATATCTGAAAACTGTATGTACATATGTACGCGCACACACACACACATTAGGCAAAATCTCATATGATAAGGCAAGTCGATAATGACGAGTGAGAACAAAAGCGGTCGTAGAACCGTACCTTGTGGAACGCCGGATATTGCAGGTCGCCATTCAGAAATATCTTAAACGTACAATGCTCCCTGAATGAAATCTGCGTAACAGGTAAGAAGCGAACCAGTCGCAAGTTTCAGAATAAAAATTGTGGATAGTTTATTTTAATAGCGAACGGAACTAAAGAGCTTTGCTGAATTCTAACGAAGCTAAGACAAAGTATTCTCTCGCCCGAGGCACGACGTATATCAGTGATATTTACTAGAGCAGTTGCAATGCTATGTTGGCGCCTGAAACCAGACTGAAATTGGTCTAATAAATCATGCTTGGTTAAGAATTTAAGGACCTGTTAATTGACTGTTCCAGTGCTTTAGACAGTGCGTGTAAGATATAGTGCGTCAATCTTACACATGCTTTATTCGCCTTTACATTTGGGAATGGGATGGACAGTAGCTTGTTTCCATCTGGATGGAAACTTACCACAGACTAAGGATGAATTAAATATGTGCTCTATCTAGAGACGGGAAAAATTCGCGGATTCACTGACCTGAAGTCTAACCTGCAAGAATGTATGTGTACTCAATCTAACAATATCTGCTCATTAGCAGTTCGTTAACACAGCGATGTGAGCCTTCATTTAGTTACGATTTTGTTACTGGTTCAGCGACTTCCGGGAACTGTCATACGAGTCTAGGGCCAGTTGCGAAATTAACACGAACTTATAGTAGTTGAAATTATAGCTTGTTCCTAAAAGAAAACGCGAATTTTCCAGGTCTCTAGCTATATCGATTGCAGCTGCCGGTTTGGTTTTTAGGGCTTATAATTTCAAGCAGGTAATCAAAGTGATGACTTTAAAAGAGACCATGTTCGGTTTAACAATTTTTTTGTGTATTCCATACAGGAATGCCGTAAGGCCACATGTTCCTATTATGCTGTTTTTGTGAGTTTAACTTGTTAAATCCTGAAAGGTAGCAGATATCGCAAAATCGTTACATAGAAATGTTGAATTTTGTTTGTACTATGTAGCCTAATTTTTTCCAGAACATAAGTTTACATGATTTCGACTAATTATCGATTTTATTTAATAAAGTCAATAAGTAGCCTTGATTATAAAAACTTAATGTTGTGAAAAATTAGGCTACGTAGTACAAACACTTTCCAACGTTTATCTGTAACGGTTTTGCGTCGTGTGCGCCCTTTCAGGATTTAAAAAATTAAACCTACTAAAGTAGTATAAATACAGATTCGTGACCTAAAGGTTGTTCACGTAGCAAAAATTCATCATTATATATTTGCGCGACATAGTGTTCGTTTAACAGATATTACTTCTGACTACATTATTTACTAATTTTTTTTAGCTCTCATATTTTTCCCATAGCGGCATGTCAAAATCAGAATTTGCAAGTTACTGGAACATTGGAATAACAAAAACAGAGTGACTTACTCGAATGAAATAATTTACACTGAAATTTGATATTATAAGTGATATGCTAAATGTATTTGTACTTTAAAAAATAAAAAATAAATAAAAAAAAGGCGAAAGTACTTTGTGGGCTTTTAAATATTTTAGCATGTAGCTCATAATATCTAATTGAATTGTAAATTATTTCATCCGAGTATATAAAACGACCACGATGCTCTATGCCCCGTCATTCGCCTCCCACCAAGGCGATCCGGGTTCGATTCTCGGCGGGGTCGGTCCCCGGATTTTCGCATGTTGGAATCGTGCCTGACAATACCGTTGGTCGGCGAGTTTTTTCGGGAATCTCAATTTACCCCGCCCTTTCTTCCCGGCTCTGCTTCATACTCGCCTCATTTCATCTCCCACCAGCGCTGAAACCCTGTATGTTAAGCGCTGACCAAAATTGCTCGCTCATTCACTCTTTACCCCGTGAATCTACCAACGTCGTGAAGCTTCTAAAATGTGCAGGAGCTTTTGCATTAACACTTCGACGACTTAAATACTCACAGATACTATCTGCGTCTTTCCTATATGGAGAAATTTTGCTACAATTCGTATGTGCAAGCTGTGCGCACTCGTTCGGCGTGGCAATCGCTCGATATTCCCGGACGATAGTTTGCATGCGAGGTCCCCCACGAAAGCCGTTTTGGCTTGTTACGAAAGTAGCCTATACCACGGGCAACATTATTGTGGAGCTGGTTCGTGCTTCTCCGAGCACATGTCACGAGTGAGCGGAAAATGTGAGTCACGTTGGAAAGTATTTGCTTTTCAATACAGAAAGATTATTGTTTGAAAATATAGAAACATTCTGCGGTCGACCTTTGTTTCGCAGTGAATTGCTAGAGCAGCGAAGAGCTATCTTGATCAAAGTTTGCATTCATTCCGTAACCTTGGTTACATTATTTCCTTTCAGATAAGTTATAGTTTCCTGCCAGTTATTAATATAAAATAAGCTGCTAAGAATTTAACGATGCTTTGTAAGTCATTGTTCTAGACGAAACGGCCTTCTTTACCGTGTAACACTTATAGAAAAGTAACTTGGTCCACTACTTTCGTAGTGGTCACAGAAATTGCTCATAATGGCTACGTCATGCATTGACAAATAATTGTGTGTTGCCTACCGCAAAGAGTATGGAAGGGAAAAAGAGAGTTCACTGCCAGGTTAGACCTCTTTGCTTATTTCTGTTGTGTTTTTGGCTCGCTAATACTTCCCAGAGGTACCAACCACGCAGAATGAAATTCTATCTGAAATAATGTGGCGTGCATTGGCCATGTTTGTTTACATCGTTATCTGCAAGAGTGTGCTGGTATCGCAATCTCGTCGTTGGTGGAAGTAAAAGTATTGGTAAAGGCGATGCCGTATATTAAATGTGTGTGTAAATTGTCATTGTGACTTGTTTTTAATTTGTAAGAAAACGGAGGAAAAAAAAAAATATCTCGCCGGTGTGCGGATTCGAACTTGCATACCTGTACTTACCACACGCCCTTTACCACTTGACTATCAGTACACATTTGAAGTCGTATTGCTATGATCAGTATATAAATAAGATTTACCTATTTTTTTTTTTTTTTTTTTTTAAATATTCATCTTTTCATTAGAATGGTCTGTCAAACATTTCTTTGAACCTTTATATTATACTGTAAAAATTTTGTCTAACATGTCTGAACTTTGTAAAGGAACGAAAAACCTTCGCATTATTATTATTACCGGTACGCGAATTAATGGTTATCATATCGTTTTATAAATTGAACATAATAAGTAATTTTACTCAATTAAACGTCGCACTAATTATACTTTTGTTTTAACATTTCAAAATTAAAATTATGTTTACTCTCGTCTAATTTAAAATTTGTAACGGCTTTCACAAGTTTGACCAACGACGGCAGTGTAATGTTTAGTCAGGAAGTCCAACTCAACGCCATAAATAATCATTGGAGAATTTTCTCTATTTACGAAACACTTTAAAAACCTTCAATTTCAAAAAGTAACTTCCATTTCATTTACAACAGCATTAATATCGTTAAAATTCTTAAATTGCAAAACAATACTTCCAACTTTGAATCACATGTTGATGTTGGTACAACCGGAATCGTTAGTCGTCTATAAGAGAAGCATTTGCCCTATCTAGTGATAGGCCCCTGGCCTACCGTATATATATATATATATATATATATATATATATATATATAACGAAAATAACTATTGTCTCTAGAATAAAATGTTTTGCAAATTTAGGTGCATGTTCTGATGACGTTCTTTTTGTACCCAAAAATATCGTGTAATCGTGTAATTTTGTTTGGTTCGAAGATTTGAAAGAAAGTCTCCCACGCAGTGCTGAAACATAGCGTTAAGGATTTTGGCTAGTAACGTCATCAGCCAAAATTAGTTGCTGATTCGATAATCGAATTTCGGTAGCCTGCCATGTGTAATCCGAATCTGTAAATCTACACGTTTTCAAAAAAAAATAAAAATCCGCAAGAGGCTCCGAGCCTAATCTTGTGAGGGAAATTTCTAAAGACTTTTATTTTATTACATATAGTGGTTAGAACATGTGTAATGTAGGCTTATGTTAACAATTATTATTTACTTGTCGCATCTGTCTGAATGCAAAACTGTGAATGTGTTTTACGTGTTTGGTGTTGTAATGTATGCCTACAATTTTCGTTTATATTTGAAGGTTAGAATGCCTACTAACTGCTTGGAACTGTATAGTGCGTTGGAGTTTCGGAAGCAAAGAAAGTGAGATTTTGGTCAGCGCTAAAGGGGTTCAAGTGAGGGAATACCTTAGTTGTATATTTGTATGAAATATTGTTAGTTTTGTAGACGTTTCTAAGAGTACATTTTCCTCTTACAAAAATATTAACTTGGCCAGTTTTTCCGTAATGGTATTTCAAAGTAAAAATTTCCATGTTTTTCTTTATTATAAATTGCAAAAACCAATGAATATAATGAAATGGAAAACTTCACATTGAAACTGTACGTTACGGGATACTGTTGGCTTTTTTAAAAATCAATTATAAAATATATTTGTATTCTTAAAAATGTTCTGAAATTTGTAATTTTTTATTTGCATCTTTTACCTAACTTTTTCCCCGAAAATAGAAAAATATTTCGTAATTGATTTTAAATCGTGCTAAGAAGTGACCCACGACATGTAGTTTCTGTGTTTTTTTATTTTATTGTGTTTATTGGTTTTGCGGCTTATAAGAACGAAAGACACGTAAATTTTTACTTTGAAGTGCCACTATGGGAAAACAGGCTGAGCTAAATTTTTTCTTGTAAGAGGAAAATGTACTGCCTAGTAACTTGTATACAAAACTGTAAATGTTTCATACAAATACAAAAATAATCGATTTTCCCTCACTTGGAAGTACTTAACGTTTAGATCTTTAGCACTGGTTAGGAGTGACATAAGGTGAATATGTAGCGGTGTCGGAATGAAGGGGCGAGGGAAACGGGAGATCCCCGAGAAAATTAACTGACCAACGGCATCGACCGGCATGGACTCCACATGCGGAAATCCGGGACCGACCTTACCGAATCGAACTGGATTGAACCTGGGTCGCCTTGGTGGGAGGCGAATGGTCTGACCATTCGACAACCTCGCCTCAGTAGAAGCTATGAACCTGAGTTTATTATTAACAAATCGTGATAAGTTTTGCATGTAAGGGGTGTGCGTAAACGTTGTAGATAGGCAAACTGTGCAGGACCTTGGATTGCGTCGAGTTGAGCCTTTGGTAAAGGCACGAGTCTATGTATAATGCTTTTTTTTTTATTGTATTTTTTTTTTAATCTTTACTTTTTGTGCCAAGTGTATAGTCCTGCAAAAGGGCATTTATCTAACGTTTCTCGTAGCAGTATTATGTGGTACGTGTGAATCAGCATTTGGTTTCCATTATTTTCTGGGATGGCATGAGCATTTCATCTTCTCTTGTTTTTGCACCTCACTAAACCATGGACCCACAAATAAAATATTTAAGATTGTTCGTGCGATAAAATAATAATTTTGTATTTTTATGAAATAGTATTTGTTTTGTAGACGGTACTTGTAAGTACATTGTCCTCTTACGAAACAATTTTAGCTTTAATAGTTTTCTCATAACGGGGCATCAAAGTCAAAATTTGCTTGTTACGCTGCCATTCAAATAGTGAAAACAAACTGACCTACTTGAACAAAATATTTTACTATGAATTTAAATCCCAAGAGCTATGCAATAAAACATTAAAATAAACCACAGCGTAATATTTCGAATTAAAAAAAATTTGCAAAAAGTACAAAAAAAGTTGCAAATTCAGCAATTTGTTTAAAATTCAAAATCAGTTCCTGGGATTTTTTAAAATGTTTTATTACGTAGTCTATAGTATGTTACTTCAATGTGAATTATTTCACGTACGCAAGTTTGCCTAATTGGTTTCCACTATTTGCATGACAATAGAACATGCAAATTTTGACTTTGGCGCACAGTTATGAGAAAACTGTGCCAGCTAAAATTGTTTCGTAAGGAAACTGCACTCACGAGTATCGTCTACAAAACTAACACTATTTCATATAAATATAAAATTATGATTTTACCTCTCTTGAACACTCTTAATTTATCGATTGACACTTTTGAGGAGATAGGCTGAGTTTAGAGGTGGCTATCTGACGTGGCCGCCGAACGGTGTCAGCACTTCAGCCGATTATCCAAAAACTGCTCAACGTACTTGAGTGATATCTGCTTAATAATAACATTCTGATATAGTTAGACAGGTGTATATCCATTCTGACTCCTCTAGTAACCTTTAAAGATGGTTTTCTAGCAGTTAAAAATGACTAGAAATTCTTGGCGTAGAAACGCTCTTAACCCTTTTTTAACGTCAAAAATTATACGATGTCCTCTTGAATGTCTCACAGGAGCGACTTGCCGCTTCGCATTTCTAAAGCCCCGGTCACACTACAGACAATCTTCAGGTAAAAATGTCCAGCTTTATGGAGCGGTTACAAGAGCTCTGAACGATTATAATACTATCTAAACTCGCTCGAACTAAACTAGTTTCATTATGTAGGGTTGAACGACCTATCTTTTCTGCTGACCTGTTGTTCTCCTATTGGCTACTTGAAGTATTGAGCTGTGTAACAAATATGGCGACGTTTTCGTGCAACATTTTGCACTCTTTAAAAGTGTCTATAAAGTTTTTGTATTCTGTATGTCATACATGTTAGGTTAGAAAGTAAATTGGTTTTATTCGGTTTAGGTGTGTAACCTCACAAACGTTGTTAGTTTTAAACGCGATGAAACATGGCTACCGAATGAGCCTTAGTGTGACCGTGGCCAAACACTGGAACGCTCAAAAAGACGTACATCCAAGCTGTCACCTCAAAACATCACGAAACCCTGCTAAGCTGCGTCGGTGAGGAATTTCTCCAATATGGCAAGGTAACGTGGTAGCCTAATAACGTCATGTCTAGAGCCCAGAATTTTTTGCGAAAAGAATTCTGCAACAGTTTGTTTCAATGCCTTGTGTGTAGAGACCGGGAAAATTAGCGGGTTCACTGACCCGTAGGTTAGTCTGCAAGAATATTTCTGAATTGATGCAGACAGCAGATGCTCATTAGCTGCTTGTTGCTAAAGTGATATAGGTCTGTATTAGTTACATTTTTATTGTTGGCTCAGAGACTTCCAGGAGGTGTCAAATAAGCCAGAGGCCAATTCCGAGCGTGATACAAACTTACAATTATTGGAATTCTATCTTAGGCACAAGTGAAAACGTGAATTTTGCAGGTCTCTACGTATGTGCCGTGCTTCATGGGCAGTGATTGCCTGTTTATAACTCTCAGCGTCTAGGGCTCTACCCACAAATCACAGACGTGTGGTGTCGCGGTAACCTTGTTCCTGTTGGCACAGTCGAATGAGCCACGTCTGTGCAATAATACATTCTGCCAATAACCATGAAGTAAGGCTGCGTTGTGCACATAAGGCATTGAATCAAACTGTTGCAGAATTCTTTTCGCGGAAAATCGTGGGCTCTAGTTATGTCTTATACGACATATGTGCCAGCTCGCCCGGGCCTGTGTTGTCACGTGCGCAGTGTATATTCGCCCCCGCAACACGTCAGAACCGGACAACCTTGGAGGTCGGCGCCGGCGACTGACCGGGCGGCATTCCTTGGCGGAGGTCGTGGTGCCCGCTGTGCTGACGACCGGGGTGGGGTGGGAGGGGTGGCCGCTCCAGAGGGTTGCTGGGGATGCTGCGCTACCCCTCCCTCCCCTGCCCGACCCTTCCGGTAGCAAACAGCTGCCTCCCAGCTGTGCATCCCCAGGCCGGGGAATTTCGCGGATACCTTGGGGCTGCAGGTTGAGACTGCCTGCTCTTGACGCCGAGCTGTTTGCAGAGCTTATGCGGTACGAGGCTATTCCAGAATTGCTCGCCTACCACACGTGTTCGTGAATACGTTTTTTTTTTTTTAAATAATCTTTTTCACGTATATCCGTTGTTTCAATGTACGAAAAGAAAATACACTTCACATGATGTCTGAAGAGTCGTTTCAAAGCATCACATCGATTAGAATAATCATTTCAGAGCTCCTGAAAATGTCTAAAAACAGCTTTTTCAGCCTTTCATTTCTGAAAATCTGCTCACGGGATTCGTGCAAAACTACTCTAGGAGCATGCAATGGACTTAAGCTTGAAACTTTTCACCAATAAAAAGATGTGTTCACCACTGATAGTGTCAGTCGAGTTATCTACGATGCTACTGCACGCCGTTTGTGTCTTGCCGTGCCAGATGAGCCGGTCAACATCGCCCTTGGCGTCGTGCCTCACTCACACAAACACACGACCATTTAGGCGGGCGCCTTAAGGGCGTTCAAGTGGGGAAAAATTCATAATTTTATATTTGTATAAAATAGTGTTAGTTTTGTAGACATTACTTAAGAGTACATTAACATCTAACGGAAAAAAATTAGCTCATCTAGTTTTCCCGTAATGTCACTTCAAAGTCAAAATTTGCATATTTTTACTTCATACAAAACTTGAAAACCAGTAAATAT
>PNEQ01098918.1:0-11462 GCA_003012365.1 Medauroidea extradentata | reverse complement strand
TGATGCTTGGCAGGAAGTAACAAAGGGTGCTTTCTTTCATAACTCTGATCCGAATGCTGTAAGCGCCCTCCAACACGTAACATTCCCCTTTCATCAATAAATGGATTCAAGCCACATAACTGATCCTTGAGTATTTCCCCGGACTGCAGAATCTGAATTTCTCTTGCGAAGCTGCTGCCCTGAACAATTTTAATAACAGTTAGTAGGGTGCATTTCAATTCCTCCAAGGTAAGTGATCCTGTAAGTCTATTTCTCGACTGACAATTACGCACAAATCGTAAACAATATGCTACAATCCTCTGCAATCAAGTTAGTGAAGAATACTTAGTAAAAGGAAATTCACTCAGCTCTTCCATTGTGACAGAGAACACTTGCAACTGTCTCTCTGAGTCCACTTCTTCAAGATTTAAGCTGGTACTGTTAAAGTCACTCTTCCTTTCTAATGCTAAAGGCTGCTTCAACCAAGATGGTCCTTGCCACCAAAGGTGGTGATCAAGAAGTCCCCCAGGTAACAATCCACAGGAGGCGCAGTCAGCAGGATTTTCCTCTGATGGTACATGGCCCCAGCAAGCCGTTGGCACTAGAGAGTGTATCTCAGAGACTCGATTACGTACAAATGTCTTCCATTCCTTGCACTCTGAACGAATCCAAGCCAAAACCACAGTCGAATCAGACCAAGCAAACAGTTCTAGTTCTAAGAGCAGGGGAGTGTAAATCTCATTAGCAATTTTCATTAATTTAGCTAATAATTGGGCTGCACAAAGTTCAAGTCCTGGTAGAGTGAGTGCCTTTAAGGGTGCAACCTTTGATTTTGCACAGATCAAGGAAACTACCCACTGATCATCAACTAGTTCACGCAAGTAGATAACGGCAGTATACCCTCTCTCTGAGGCATCTGCAAACACATGCAGCTCAAACTTCTTTGCCCCTGCCCAAATTACACAGCGCGGTACAACCACCCTTGATAGTATACCCAATTCTCTCTGAAATATGTTTCACCTATTCACCAATGGCTCAGGAGGAGTGTCATCCCAACCCAGCTTTAATGACCAAAGCTGTTGAATAAGCTGCTTGGCAAACAGCACAGCAGGGGTTATCAAACCCAGCGGATCGAATATCCTTGCAGAGACTGACAACACTGACCTTTTGGTACAACTCCCAATAGAAACCGGTTTGAAAGAATAAGAAAAACTATCCATGTTAGAGTTCCACAACAGCCCCAAAACCTTGATTGTGTCATTTTCTGGGCTGGAAAATGGAAGCGAGAGAGACGATTGTTCAGATGAGTGAATTTGACTTGCTACAACAGCATTGTTGCTGGCCCATTTATGAAGTGTAAAGCCTCCCGCCTTGAAAATGCCAGCAAGTTCATGCTGCAGACTAATAGCTTCTTCAACTGAACTTGTTCCGGTTAAAATGTCGTCCATATAAACATCCGGCATAATCCGTTGAGCTGCCATGGAAAATTTGTGCCCTTCATCCTCAACTAACTGTTGAGTCACTCTTATGGCCTGATATGGAGAGGATGAAAGCCCAAAAGTCACAGTGTTTAACTGATATTCAAGTAGTGGCTAATCACGAGAGAATCTCCAAACTATTTTTTGAAACTGGCGATCCTGTTGTTGTACCAATATTTGACGATACACTTGTCGCAAATCTGCAGTGAGTGCCACCACATGAAAACGAAAGCGAAGCAAGACAGTTACTAGATCAGGCAGGAGCTTAGGACCTACAAGCAAATGATCATTGAGCGACTCACCCTTGTTTGTTTGGGCTGAGGCATCAAACACTACCCTCAGTTTAGTGCTCAAACTGTCAGGACGAGTTACACATTGGTGTGGCACATAATAGCCAGTAGTACTTGTAAGTGGAAGCTCCCCAATTAAATCCATATGACATTGATCGAGATAATCCTGTAAGAATGCATGATACTGAATTTCTAAATGTGGATTCTGAGCCAACTTACGCTCTAGCAATTGAAATCTGCGAGATGCCACTGACAACGAATTTCCCAAATTTGGACGACCCCCTTTAAAGGGTAAGGCTACACAATACCGTCCATCCTTTTCTCTAGTGACTGTTTCGTTGAAGAAATTTTCAGCTACTGTATCTTCCTTTGTTCTTACCTTGAGATGAGAAGGAATTTCCTCAATTGCACAGAAATTTTTTATTAGCTGGTCAACTGGCTCATCGAGTGATGAAACATAAAAGGTTTGACAAGGCAGTCCATTTCACCTTACCCATCAACAACCACCCAAAAAAGGTGTTTATGGCAACTGGCTCTCCAGGCGATCCACAAATTGTCCCATCTCGAAGAATTTCTGGAAATACATCGGCACCCAATAGCATGTCAACACGTTGTGGTTTATCATAATTTACATCCGCCAGAACTAGATTGGATAAATGGTGCCATCCATTCTTATTAATAGGTACTTGTGGAACGTATGACGCAATCTGTGACAGTACAATTGTTTCTACACAAATTATCTCATCTTGAAACACCTGAGAGATTACTTTGCACTTTGTTACTCCCGTAGCTGTGGGAAGTGGGGTGTGGCCCAAAGCCGTTAAAGATGAGCTGCGCTGAGAATATGGCAGTCGCAGCCTTTGAAGACATGCCTGTGTAATGAATGATGCCTGGGAACCTGGGTCAATGAGGGTTCGAACTGAATGGGGCTTACCAGAACTGTCCAAAATTGTTACCACTGCTGTGGATAATAGCATAGTGGAGGTCTCTATTTGGGCCCCTGTACAATAGACTGACCTTTCAACATTATCATCTGGTGAAGTGTTTTCAGACTCCCTAGGTTCACTTGATTGCCAGGTATGATGCAAGAGTGTATGGTTTCGCCTACAAGTACGACACTTAAAGCTAGAAGGGCATTCCTTCACAAAATGTCCTGTCCTCAAACAATTAATGCAAAGTTTTAACTCTTTCACACGAATGAATCTCTGTTCACTAGACAGCTGAAGGAAGGTTTCACAGTTTGCAATTGCATGCTTGTCATTGCATTGAACACAGTTTGGCCCATCTGTATGCAAAGTATTAAAAATAATTCTTTTATTTAATGTTGGCTACCTTTGTGGGCTTTGATCTGTCCGACCCAAAGTTGCCACTTGCAAAGGGTTTGGTACTGTCTTTGCTCGGTTCTGCTATGTATACTTGTGAATGCTTCTCTAAAAAGGACATAAACTTTAAGTATGTTGGCATCTCGTCTTGTGACAATGTAAGTTCCCACTGTTTCCTCAATTTTACATCTAGCTTCTGTGCCAGCAAATGCAACAATATTGCATCCCACTGGTTGGTAGAAAGGCCAAGAACTTTCAAAGCACCAATGTTTTCAATTACTACACTTAGTAACCCCTTTATAGAATGGGCATGATCTGAACTTGCTGCAGGAGCATTGAAGATGCCCTCTAAGTGATGGGAAGCAATTAATCTAGGCCGATTATATTTCTGAACCAGCAAGTTTCTTTCTACATCATAATTAGCATTTGTCACAGTCAACGTACTCACCAAAGCCTTGGCCTCACTTTCCAAAGACGTCTTTAAGTACATAAACTTTACCACTTCGTGTAAACATTTGTTGTTATGGACAAGTGTCACGAATAAATCATAAAATGCTTGCCACTGCGTCACATCACCATTGAATCTTGGCAGTTCTATAGCTAGCATCTTCAAACCCGAGTGCTTGTCAATATCCTTAGTAGTATGTGTACCTCCCAACTCCGAACTCGAAGGCCTATCTATCTTAAGGATATCCTTGATAGAATCAATTTCGAAGTACTTTGTATCAAATTCGTCCCACAGCGATATATAGTCTACTTGAGAGTCTTTCTTTGACTTGCAACAGCAAACTTCGAGGTTAGAGATATCCTCGTCAAATTTGCCTTTAATGTTACAGAGTTCTTTACACATGGAACGAAAAAAAGCACATATTTCTGCGTCGTCTGGGTTATCCAACGCCCTTTTCCCCCCTTCTAAAATTAGCTTTAACCGTCGCAAATGCGACTGGACCTTAGTTAACAAAACTTGTTTCTTAGACATTGTGAATTAACACGCCCAAAAGGTTCCAAGTGATTTTAGGCAGCGAAAACTGTTGAATTTCCTCGTGGGAACATCTGTTTGCCGATTTCACGCAAAGAAATAGTGGCGCAGACAAAAAAAAATACATTGAATTTTTTGGTCACTTAACCTCACTTTCCGGAATACCTTTGCGAGTCCATTGACGTCACGATTGAATTTTATAGTAATCCACTCTTCTGAGGTCCCTAGTCATCGTCTATATAGCATTTGTACCATTTTCCTACTCATCCAAAACAATTTGTGGCGTCCTCTTAAGTGCGTTCATCATGGTGCGCAGCGATCACATTTTCCACCACAAAATTAATACTCTTAGAACCGCAACGGTGCCGCGGTAACACTTTCCATAATCCGGCCCAGCATTCACCAATGTTTATTCACCTGAACGAGAAACGAAATTCCGGAGGACCCGATAAACTTGCACGAAAATCAACAAAGGTTTCTTTACACGAACTTCGCGCCCGCCATATTGTCAATAACTACGCTTCGCATCCTTTTTGTTGCAACACCAACACCATCTTCTGGCGGGAAATCAGTGTATTCAAATTGGACACGTAAGTGTTGCGAAGTCACAATAAAACTGCCTATATACATACACAAACAGTACGTATTGCTTTACTTGATTAATTTATAGATATAATTTATTTATATATTTATTTAGATACGAGGTTCTAACACTGACCTGGGCAGACCACATCAATTTCGGAACAATGTGAGGGACGAAGCCCTGGAAGCGGTACAACAAAACCCTGGTACAAGTACCCGGCACGTGGCAGGACAGCTTGGTGTGTCAAAAAATACAGTGTGATGAATTTGGCACGAGCACGGTTTGTACCCGTACCATAAGCAAAAGGTTCAACATTTGAACCCTAATGACTACGAGCCACAAGTAAACTTGACCAATTGGTACCTAGAGAGGTTTGCGTAGCAGGAAGAATTTCCATTGCTCATTCTCCTCTTGGACAAAGCTACATTTTCTAGGGATAAAATTTTGAACACCAAAAATAATATTGAATGGGCTCATGAAAACCACCACAGTGTCTATGAAAAGGGGTATCAAGTTCAGTTTTCCGTCAACATCTGGATGGGTGTTGTGGACGATCAGTTGATTGGCCCCTACCTTTTACCTCCTTGTATAAATTCAGAAAATTATCTTGTGTTATTACGAGAGGTATTACCAGAGTTACTGGAAACTTACGAATTCGGCAAAATATGATATTCCAGCAAGACGGCACACCAGCCCACTTCGGACGGATCGTTAGAAATCATTTAAATCACATGTTTCCGCATCGTTGGATCGGCAGATCGCCGGCGAACGATTTAGCGGTTATTACATGGCCAGCACGGTCACCTGACTTAAATCCTCTCGACTTCTGTCTATGGGGCTGGATGCAAGAATTGGTTTTCCAAACACCAGTCGAGTCAGAGGAAGACCTCATTGCCCGAATACTAGCAGTGCACTGATAATCCAAGAAACGCCAGAAATTTTCGTGAACATTCGCAAGTCTGTGTGAAAATAATGCGAAGCCTGCGTTCAAGTCAATGGTGATCAATTCGAGCAACTGTTGTAAAGAAATCGAATACCACTTGGGTTTTGTAACCTGCCGGTTGTTCACCTGTGAATTGAATGTTCCAGAGATACTGTATTAATACAATATTGCCATTAACTGCTCCAAGACTACTGTATTGTTTTTTGACATGCATTTAATGCGGGCAATGCTATTGTATTATTGTTGTTGTGGTGTAATTTTAGTTGCCTAGTAAAGTACCTCTGTGACTAATTACGACGGTTTTAAGATTGTGAATTCTAATACTTATAACCTTACATTAAAAATTAATCCAAGCATACCTAGGCTAACTCACCTCACTTTCTCTTCTAAACCAACGTGATTTAAATACTGTATTAATAACGGAGTGAAACAATTTAATGCTACGAAGTGCGCAAAGGTCGTTTTACTTTACCGCAGACATCAAGCTTAAAGAAACTTACACCGAAACTAACGTCCAAAAATACTTTGCCCCACCCCAGATTCGAACCCGGGACCTCCTAATAGAGTTCCTCTACGCTATCCATTATGCCAGCGCCACATGGTGCACAGACTTTGGCCAAGAGATGCAGGATTGAGACAAATAGGCTAAGTAAGACTTGGGTTGATTGCCTGCCTTACAGGGGCGGAGGGCCTGATTTAAGGACTTAAGAAGGCCGTTCCGATCCCAAATTCCCTATCTCAAATTACTTCTTTACCCATCCCCTACACGACCTATCATTCTTTAAAGGTACGTAAGAGACATCCTGTATATTTACAGGCGAAAAACACATACCCGTTAGGGACTCAGAGCTGGGGGGGTGGACAGTACTAGACATATGTTGTTTACATTCCTGCGCTCTAAATAGCATGCTGTGACATGCCTAACTAACTCAACGAACGATATTCTAGTTTTCTTTGCTGCCTGTGAGTTTCATCATATGAGTATGCAAAATGGACTGTAGTGTAACCTGCGTGCTCTTGTTATAAAACACGCGTCCGTTCAGCGTTACTTACGAGCCGCACCAGCTGGTGGCATGCAGGAGACTCAAGGGACGCAAGCAACATCTAGGTCAACACAGCATAACCCAATAACATAAAAATTTTGATCTAGAGACTAGGACGCACGAAGCAGCACATCCCTCTCGTGCCATACGTACACTCACGCCGGCATGTCGCAACACAGAGCCGACTGCATCATGCCAGAGGCGGGCCTCACACCCTTCCCTCGCCAAGACGGCAAAAGGCCCCAATACCCCACATGCTCAGGTGGCAACACCCACTTGGCATTTCCTAGATGTGTCACGACGACGGTAGCAGTAGGGATGAAAACTTCTTTTCGCCCAGTAAGGCACATACAGCATCACCAACGCAGGTTAGTCTGTAACAGCCCACCCTGACTGGTTGCCACTGAGAACTACCGTAGTCGGCTGCTGTGAGTGGGTTCGCGGCCAGGATTCAGCTAATGGGGTGCTCTATGACATCATACCTCCTTTGGCCCTAGCCATATCCTGATACGTGTGCCTACTGATAGAGGCACAGTATGAGCATAATGAGTGCAGGGAAGGAAAGATTGAAAGAGTAGGAAAATAAATCACTGAATTGAGGACGAAGGGCTGCTTTCCATTACTTTTAGCATCGTCGCTGCATGGACTACAGAACTCAATGCTGAGCATAGGCTGGCCAGGGCCTGTTAATGTTGTCATTACAAGTGTATTATGGTAGAAGGGTTATCTTTATGGGCATAGGTTATGTGCAGGCAATAATAATAATAATAATAATAACAACTTCAGTACAGAGTGGCAACCTCAGAACAAATGTATGTTTTTGTTCTTGCTACTTAATGCTCTTAGTGCATTTGTGTTACTGGTTTTATTGCTCATATTTTTGCATGCAAGGCCAATTATGACTTATTGTTTTGATACTAGAATTTTGCTGTTAAGCGATGCTGGCACTGCCCTCACGCACGACATGTGGCCAGTGCACGCAACGCTCATACCAGTTGTTCGTAGTAAGTGCTAAACACTGTCCTGTTGTGTTGCCATGCGACGGGGACTACGTACTCTGCTACCATCACTGACCATCATAATTTGGTTCTTTACTTCTCTACACCGGTACCTCTTAACGTAATTTTCACCCCCTAGCATAATTTCCTGATTAGACACGAGCTTAAATGTAACATTTCGCCACCAGCACAGGCATTTTGGTTACATGGGCATGGGCAACTTCAAGTTGTTGTTTTCCAGGAAGGTTGTTAAATTTCTGCGAAATTTTTCTCTTGTAATCAGGTGAAGCTTTTCAGCAATATAATTAGTTCTTTACTATGCATTCACTTGAGAATACCGAAGATGCATCAACAGTACAACACATGGTCACTGTACGTATGTCTCTGTACGGAACTACTGACCCAAGTAATCATCTTAAACCTATTACTGCTTTATTTCTTGAACACCTGCATGTGAGTGTGCTTGGGAAGATGATCCTGGCTCAAACAGGGAGTACATAAGGTAAGCAAATGACCCAGCCTTGAGGTACGTCACTGAAACCTATGCGCCCTGAGATCTCTGTTCTAGACTCAAATGGTCAAAATAGCTGAGTAGCGCCCACTCCATCATCATCACGTCTAATTTCATGAAACTTAGGGCAGCGCTATGTCAAAACTATCTTACAACCGCAATTGTAAGAATTACAGCCACCCACAATTGAATCAGGAATTTTCAAAAGGGACCAAGTTCAAGTGAGTAGATTGCTGGGAAACAACAAAGAACTTATTGTAGTGGATCTGGGAGTGAAACTGGTCATCAATAATGGATAACTTGAAAGTATAGCAGCCTATGTGTGGAATAATATGAAACATAACTGACAGACACACATTCATATTTAATTTTTTTAGAAATTAATAATATGATTGGAATTGATACAGTTTAAAAAATAAGTAGGTGTTTTTTCTAACAATGGCACATAAAACATAATGCCTTGAGTGCATATTAGTGCAATGTTGGTATATTCTAGTGAAAACTAATAATATGATACATAGAAACATATTTTGCAAGCAGAACACCACCCGGTACCTTTAATCCATAAAGCAGTGTTACGTACACGATCAGAGAGAGCATAATGCATTTGGTGTAGATTATTGGGACCTTAGTGTATGCTGTTGAAAAAACTACTAAGCCTCATTTAAAATTGTTATTCAACTACAATAATATAAGTCATGAACAAAATAGTGTGCTATTGGCACATTCATGGTCTAGTCTGTTTAACGTATTTCTCGTATAGGACTGAGTTTCTTTCGTTGCTGACAGCCAAGCAAATGCTTTGGAGAGTCGAAATCTCGTATAACCTGAATTTGCTCTAAAAGTGGACTTGGTCCCTTTTGCAAATTCCAGATTCAATTATACACCTCCACATTGGATCTCAACTGTTTTGGATGTCCTGAATGAAAAATTCCTTATGTGGTCACGATGGTCCATTCACATGGCCGCTGCACTATCCTGGCATCACTCAGTTCCTTAGACTTAATTTTTGTAGGGCATGTCAATAAAGGATAGGATGTACATAACGCTGGTCAATGATATTGCAACTTTTAATGCAAGAATCAGAGAAGCATTCAGAATTTTTGGATATGAAATGCTGATCCATACATGGCCAGCATTAGAGTATTACCTTGGTGTTATGTGAGCTGTAAATATGGCACACACAATTCTGGGTAGTTATGAGAATTATCATGGTTGAAAAACACTTTAAAAGAAACTACATTGCTATATGTACAATTTCATTTTTTAAATTTCTTTAAATAGTAGTTGGACATTATGGACCTACATAAATAAAATGCTCTTAAACTACTTCAACTACAGATTCTCATCATCAACAGCCTCTTTGTCGAATCTGTGTCAATGGAACAGTTTTGTGTTGAAATAGCTGCAGCACTTTCACGTTACAAACTTTGGTTGCTGTTTCCTGTTATTTGCTATACGACATAGGTAATTAATTATTCAAAATCAATTGATTTTTATTAATTTAAGGAGCAGTAAGAAATTCTGTGTTTATATTCACTCAGAACCCTGTATTGTTTTTCGTTATCCTAAGCCTACATAGACACTTTATTGTACTTACTTTTTCGTAACATTTATTGTACTTACATTTTCATTGCGTGTGACTCTACAACATTTGCTATCTCAAACCATATTTCATCAACACAGTCACAGTTATTGTGAAATAAGGCAAAGAATCTAACTGTAATTGACTGAATTCTATTAATGAAAAGATTTTGTCTAACTTAATTCCATTCATTAACATCAAAAACTTCAGCATGCTTTATAAGAGGTTGTCAGTCAGGGGATAAATCTGTTAAGGACACAGAGCATTAGGATGAAAGTTCAAGTGTCTCAGGTCTAATTGATCAGTGTATCACAAGATCTGGCAGGGTGGTCAGGTATGGTACCTCAAAGACTTCGTAGACTAGCGACCACAGTAGATTAAGGTGTATGTGTATTTCTGCAGTTGGGTTAGTAAGAAGTGATTGTACTTATGTTTATAATATATGACAGTAATTTTGTATTTGCGAACAGGAGAAAGATGTTGTGTAGTTGTCAACAGTGTATGTAATATGTGACTATACTTCTGTGTCTGTGAAAAGGAGGAAAATGAAAAGTAGTTGGCAACAGGATAAGGCATCAGCGAAAGGGTGGCAGGTAGTTGGTAATGATGATGTATAATGGCAGGGTGATAAGGCAGGCTGAGCAATTGGTTGTTGGAAAGTATGTTATATATAGACTATAAGTGTAAAGTGGACACAAATGTTTTGTACATTAATTCAAACATAACAAAAATATTTCATCGACGAGATATGTTATTCACTATTAAATACTGTTATTTTGGTATCATTGATTTTGTGAGAGTGTGTTGATGTATAGTCAAAGTAGTAAAAATACAACAGAACAAAGATTAAATGCTTGCTTGATTAGGCCATGCTCTTCTGTTTCTAGTGTTTTTGCAATAGTAATGTTATTAAGCTTAATTGAACAAATATATAAAAATTCTCTTTGGTAGTTTTGTTTAAATTGGTATTTGCCATGGTAGCTAATTTTTCCAAGTCAAGAAATTATATGGTTTCAACTAAAAAATCAACTAGCCATAATTTTGTGTAACCATAGTATTTATTGTCTCGAAAAATTCAGCAAACATAAAGAATACTATTTTAAACAAAATTGCCTAACAGATTTTTAATATCTGCTCTCGTTTAGGCATAAAGAGTTAATGTCGCAAAATAAAGTAGAAACAGGAGATCATGGTCTTTAGTAGTTTTTTTTGTTCATTTCTCTATGACACTACATATGTACTTAAAAACATTTGTTTGTCTGCAAACTTTTTTTTAAATTCAGTTATGAATGTCTAGTCGCAGATGCATTGTTCCATCAAATCTTTTTCAGCATAGTACATGTTACTTTAAACTTAAAATCTTCTGATCGTATCTGAAGAGGACTTAGTACTGTTAGTTCAGATGTGTTGAACTATACAGGGTGAGGATGCTAACTGTTTAAAGCTCCCCGCAGTGACACTGGAGACTCGAAGACAAGTGATTCGGCATAGGACATGTAGGGTCCAAACGGACGGGAAAGGCCCGAAAATTCGCCTTCAAGTTTCCATGACGTCACATCCGGTGTGTCCGCATCAGGCGCGTACGAACGAGTATTCAAAGAAATTCCTTCGATCCAACCTGTCTCTGTGGCTCAGTGTCTGCGTCAGAACCTTGTAAACTTGCGGTCCGAGGTTCGTGTCCCAGTGTCGACAATTTGTTGTCAACGTTACTTTTTGCAATTTTAACTTACTTCAACTGTTATTTCTTTGTA
>PNEQ01098917.1:0-11463 GCA_003012365.1 Medauroidea extradentata | reverse complement strand
AGGGGCTGTGAAGCCTAGAGTGCGGATTCGTTAGTCGAACTTAGCTTTATTTTCTTTCTTTGTTGGCATGCTGCCTTTTAATTTAGTAGTAAACAACCAGTAGATATTCATAACCATATAGCCGGTGATTAAGGTAGACAAAGTGCCGGGCCAAGTACTACTACTCACACAGAGGGCAGGCAGTAATGCCTAATACGTAGATAGAAAAGTCACCTCAACTAACTCTGGACGAGCACTCGCTTCATGAATTGCCATTGTCCGTTCAAGTGCATCAAACGAAAGGTTAAATAAAAAAATGCTGATATAAATTTTCTTCTTCTTATTTTTTTTAGCCGTTTCGGAGTAACCTCACTGCTATCCGGGCATCAATATAATAGGCACCGCCTCTACATCAGCTCGCTGTGTTTTGTCATTTTTTTCCTGCTAACTACGTGCAATAGCAACGGGGGGAGAGTTACATCCCCGAATCAACAACAACTACATCGGCGACGTAGACGGAGGACACCCATCACATACCGCCGCCCCGAACAGGGACATAACCTCTAACAACTATATATAAATAACAACATAGACGTGAAGCAGCCCCATCACACTACCTTCCAAGTTATATATTTTCTCTACAATGGTAAAGATATAAACATGTTTGAAAACTTATATGAAAACAATTTTCATGTTTGATATATTCAACTTATTTATTTTTAGGCAATATAATGGCTGTGTTTAAAAAGTCCTCGTTTATACGCTCAGCATTTTTGAGTCACACTCCCAAATTTATATGAATTTTTACAAATACCAAGCTCTGAATTAGTCAGAGGTTCAGGGTTCAATCTGGCGATCAATCTTAAGCACTTTTACACTGGAAATAAATCGCAGCAGAACACAGGACATTAATATCTTTTCCCAGCATTTTTGACCAAGAGGAACATCTAGATTCAGCACCGTGATGTGCTGTCAAAGCAACTAGCATGAGTCTTCATTTTGGATTCATAATCCAATATGCTTGTGACAGCTGTACTACAAGGCCCACATGTTTTAATCAGATGTGCGGTTAGATGGTACATACAACTATCTGTGATGACCAACAAAAGCACAGTCCACAGGGTTATCACGAGTGGGAATAAAGACGCAGTTGAATTACACGAAGCTGAAAATCCTCTAACATTATTTATACTATATCACAGTGCTTGGGTACATTTAGCAATTTGCCATTCACTATTTAACAGCAGAGAAACACAACTACCGGTTTGGTGGCAGAGCTAGCTTCTTGGGCCCGAGTTTCTCTGCTTTCAAGAGGATTATTTTTTAAAATCTATACAAGTGTCAATATTGTCAAATTGCATCGTAACTTTGTTGCAAATTGGTTTTATTAAGCAATGTAATTTTTTCGAGACAAATTGTACGATGAGTATAGTTAATTTATATATATATTTTTTTACCTTTTAACTTATCATCCAGGATACCCTTACAGAAAATGTGGTAGTGTGTATGTAGCATGAGTATTGTGATGTTTGATTGAACATATGACTACTCACACTAATAGTAAGCAACTACGTATTTACTAGAAGTTTACTGTAATTAGTTCACGGCTACATAATGTCACGAAGCGTTTTTTTTATTTTGTCCTTTTTGTTTTCATTTCCTATTTTGTTAGGACCCGTGTGTTAACTTTAGCTTTTTTCTTAAGTAATAGGGACTTTGAGGGCTGTTGATAACTTGAAAGAGTATAGTAGATGATCCGAGCATCTAAATATAGATATGGCTCAGTGCTGCGCAGTGTTTTTTCGTTCCCGTCACGTTAGTTTCCAGCGAAGGCGGGATAGCAAACATGTGGTCGCTTCACTATAATTCACTCATAACAACAGCTGTAGAAATGCGCAAACAGTAAACACGTATTGCGCGCTGCGAATGTGTTTCTCCCCAGGTTAGCGCACATAGGAACGTCGGAAATGTGCTCTGTTCGTAGGGCAATGCTCGTTTAGTATGACGTGATCCGGCCAGCTGCTAGTTTCCAAGGCCAGTAGACTCCTTCCTCCCCCCCTTTTTTTTCGCCTTCTTCCTACCTTCTCCTTTCCCCCCCCCCTCTTGTTTGTCAAGTCGCTTCGTCACGATTGTCAGGAGTACCAATCCCTCTAACTTAACCTCTCCTCCCTCTGCCTTTCCCTACTCTCCAGCGACACGTTTGACATCCTTGCCTCCAGAGACATAGTTGGTTAAACTGTAAGCACTTGTGTTGTTCCTACATCCTCCTTAGAGTTGGCAGCCTTGTTTTTCGTTCGTCTTTTGTGCCCGGTAGAGTCCGTTAACTGCATTGGGCGGCGTGATGTTTTTGGAGAGTTGTTTGTCGTCTGCGGGACCGTATTTTTAAAGTACGAGCATTTACCGAGAAGAGAGTTAACTTCAGTGGTGATGGAGTGCAGATCGTAGAGTTCCCCGCCTTTGGCCGCAGGAGGACGGCCGCACCCCGGCTGAAAAATGTGACGTACAAACTTTAATATTTGTTTATTATTCCACTTCAGTAGTGTATAAGTATCTCGTAGTGACGTGAGTAGAGGGCAGTCTTTCTAGTACAGTCAGTCGATCCAGATGGTCTAGATGAGTTGTGGCGTCTTGGCCCCCAGGCAGTGTTTAGGTATGTAAGTATAGACGGGAGTAGTAGTCATAGTAGTCATGTACTACTTTAACAGTTAGTTTTCTTCTTCAAAATCATGTAGGCTTAGGCTAACACTTTGAGCTTTTCTTTCTTCTGTTTTCCCATTTTTATTGCACAACAGTTTAAAGTTTTAATTTGAATTTAACTCGCATGTTTCTTTTAGTTTTTTTTTTTGACTAATTGTTTTTTTTATAGTTTGTCATGTGAAACAATATGCAAATAAACAATATCTGAGTTGTATGCTAATATGCTCAATAATTTAATACCTTCTTTCAAAGATCAATTTAATACCAATAACCCGATTCTCCAAAAATCACAAATATACATGGGATCAAAGATACAGACACAAGAAGTTACACAAATATCCTAATATCCCTTTCCTACATCTCACAATAAATCCATTCAATTTCATACAATTATCCACTAATCAACTAAATGTCCATCATCGTCCATTTGACGGTAATTTTGACAGTACCGACTGGGTGCTAACTGAGTACTGATGCAAATAGTTCAAATGTCTAAAAGCCATAATCCTACAAACTCAACACAATACGAAAAGTAGAGCAGGACTACCCCGAATGCCCGACGGAAGACCGACAAGTTCACTGTCCAGAAAAGTTCAAATTCTTAATGCTTAGGAGGCCTCCGGACGAAAATGCCGTAGATATAATGCTTCCGACAAATAATACTTAGGCGTCTGTCACACTTCCGAGAGGAGAATCCATCGCCGTAATATATCTAATATCGCCGCACAGCTAAAGTATCTACTCTTCTTACCTTGCTTCTTGAAGGAAAATGATCACCGAAAAGTTCGGTGAAATACCAGCCTTATACGTCTCTGCCATTCCAGTATGCATGCCTCCCCGAGACGGCGTGGTCAACAATAATCCAGAAAACGTCACAGTCCAGAATAGAACAACTTAATCTTCGTGGAAGTCTTTGCGCGTTAACACATCCGGCCGAGCAGCGACCAGGCCGTTCCTGCCTCGGTTTCCTTATAACCACCACTCCAGCACGCTTCCATCGCCGACTCGCCTGCCGTTCCCCTCACCCCCCTCTTCACTCGAATGACGTCAATTCTAGGTTGAGTGGAGGGGAAGGCGGGAGCCGATACCACGCAGTCAGGTGGGACAAGGGGAGCACTCAGGCATCGGCGCACAGCCATCAACGGGCATCAAGGGCACACATGGCAGTAAGGGTTCCCTTGTAATATTTTAAAGTCTGTATATGAAAGCAGTGGCCATAGAGATAGATTGTAGTTTATCTTAAATAAATATTTGTGTTGTGTCTGGAACACATTATCTTTTACTTCTATTAACCCTTGTCTTTAATTTAATTATTTTTCCTTTTTTTTTTTGTGTATGATTCTAACGTCATCTATATTTGCCCCGGTACATCTCACAATGTTTGTATTTGTTCAGTATTCTTTTGAAGCGAGTGTTCGATTTAACTAGAAAGTGTTTCATGAGTTTAATTTTTTTTATAAGTTGGTTGTTAGTAGTCTAGTCTGGGCGATCCCACCTAACCCAGCTACGCCCCCGTGACAATTAATTGGTGGAGGCGCCGGGTATAAGGAACAAAGACGGGTGCTTTCCTTATCTTTCTACTCACTTTCTCTTTTATTATTTGTATACTAACTTCTCTTCGCTTCTTTCATTCCTTGTTAGGTTCATACTACTTGAGGTGTAGTTTGTGTTGTAATTTGGTCTATGTAGTGCATGACTTATTTTGTTAGTAAGTTTATGGTAATTTGGAGTATTAGAGTAACTAGTTGTTGTTCTGGTGTGATGTAAAAGTAAATAGTATTGTATGCAAAAGTGGCCTATAGACTATTGCATGGTTAAGCAGTAGTGTTTTTTTTTCTTTTTAGTGTGACTGCCTGGATAGTCAGACAAGTTGTTAGTTGTCACTGAGATCAATGCATGTGACAGTATTTAGTGAGGCATGGCTTTCAAAGGCTTTTGTAGATAGGCTATGCATGTTAGGTACACTAAGATATGGTAGTTTATTTTGTTAAGCAGTAATAATTTTTTTTCCAGACATAATGCTATTAGTATTGCGATTGAGTATACATTCAGTTACACACTAAGTTAGGATAGGAACTGAAGTAAGTTTAGTAGTTGGGTAACACATGTTACAACATTTTGTTTATGTTTCGTGAACAAAAACTTAGAAGTCAGACCAAAGCTCTCAAGGAGTTGGAAATTCAAGTTTCATTAGGTAATCTTAGTTATGTGGAACAAGTAACAGATAAAAACACTGCTGTAGACAGTGAAACAAGTGGTTTTGAACACAGTGAATCATCAGGGACTACTAGTAGTGATACAGGTACTCTGTTAGAATTTGAAACAGGATTAGACTCTGTAGACATGGAGTCTGGATGATACTTTATAGACCCTGGCTTTTACTTTGGTAAGAGTACAGAGGATGTGAGGGAATATTTAAAGAATTTTAGTAGGGCAGCCATGATAAATGGCTGGGATGATAAGAAGTGTCTTACTTATCTTCCGAGTTTTCTTCGTGGTGCTGCAGCAAGGTGGTTTGACAGCCTTGGCACACAGGCAGAAAATTATACAACTTTTCAAGACATTAAAGATGCTCTTAGAACAGCGTTCACTAGAGTAGGTGAATCTGAAGATCTTGAGATGCGGTTACGTATACGAGTACAGGGTAATGAGGAATCTATTGAGGAATTTGCCTATGACATAATTAGCATGTGTCATAAACTAGATCCTACTATGTCAGAAGATAATAAGGTTAGGTATATTTTAAGAGGTTTGAAGCCTGCTATAGTTGAGCAAGTTACCATGATGGAGAAAAAAACTGTTACATAACTGATAGGAAACCTTCGGAATATTGAAGCTGGGATATACTACGCTAGGAATAGGCGTGTTTTAACTGGTGAATGGGGAAGATCTCGTGATAGTACACCTTCGCAGGTGACCCAAATAAGTACCCCAGTAGGCATGTCAGAAGTTGACAAGTTAAGTCAAACTGTAGAGGGGCTAAGTGCCCAATTGAAACACATGAGGGGTCAGATGCAGAAGTTGGGACAACAAATGGTATCAGGAGGCTCTTCTTACCCCCCTCCTGACAGAGTACAGCATAGACACAATAATGACATAGGTAGAGAACCACAGATAGGGACTTCACAGTGGACACCTTCAAAGAGAATCGGTGACAGTACTGTCAGTAGACCTAGCAGAACAGCTGATTGAAAACCAATTTGTTTTGGCTGCGGTAAAATATGACACATTAGACAAGCATGCCAAACACATCCTTGGCCTGCACCGAAAAAGGATAGTAAAAATCACGAAAACTGTTAAAGACGAACCATATTAGGGGTGATGGATCGTCAGATAATTTAAGGGTGTCTATTTCATTAAAAACTGGAGTAATGAGTTTTTCTACAATGTTGTTTGGCACACCAACCCCTATTTATTTTGACAGTGGGGCAGCAGTCTCTTTGATAGACAATAGACTTATACATGAAAAGTATTGGAAACAGGCTGAACCAAAAATGTATTCTGGTATTTCAGGACAACAGCACACTATATCACACGTGATGCATTTAAGATTCAAAATTGATCAATTTTTCTATACACACTCAGTAGGCATAGTGGCTGCTCCTGTGAATGGAGTTATACTTGGCTGCGATTTTCTCGCTAAGTATCAAGCACAGTTAGTTTTTGGAAAATTGAATCAAAATTTTGTGGTTTTGAACACTCCAACTAATGCTAACAACAAAGTATCTACTGTAATTTCTGAAGTCAAAAACCCAACAAGTAACAATGAGGAAGTACCAACATTTGAAGCAGAAGTAGATCCAAATGCGGTAATAATACCTGAGACAAACCCTCTAGACATAAAGCTTGACAATGTTTGTTGTAATTATAGGTTAGGCTACATAACAGTGAAAGAACAAGTACGTTTGGCTCCACGTACACATCAGCTGATAGAAGTTGACATTGAAGGAAATTCCCTTCCAGCCCTTGTTTTGATTGAACCTTTAGAACATGTGTACGATAAACACTCTGTATTGGTAGCACACAGTCTAATGACGAGCAACCAGGTATCAAAAATGTGGGTCACTAATGTGGCTAATTATGAGGTTACCCTATTAGGGAAAATGAAATTAGGAACTTTGTATTCATGTAATGAGATACAATGTAATACACCTGAACAAAATAAAACATTACCAGTTAGGAGCATGGGTAAACAAAACACATTCGATGAGTCCCAATTAGACATTAATCCTGAGTTACCTCACGAGCAGAAACTTAAGCTGGTGAATCTTCTTTTTAATTACAGAACAATCCAACTTCATAATTCCTTTGTGACTTTTCATGACATCTTCGTAATTGCTTTGTTACATTTTCTAATTTTCTTCACTTTATCGATACAGGTTCATGACATCACTTTGGCTCCTTTGTGAATATATATCCAACTATGGATTCATCAGATTATAGAGTGATAAAAATTCTGGTTTGGTTATCTGGGTTCACCACTAACTGGAATCACATCTGGATCCTTGTTAAATCTGCTCAATAACTGCTTGGAAAATTTCTGGTGCAATTGATAAGCCAAATGGCATTCTTCTGTAACGATACAGTCCTCTGTGAGTATTCACCAATACCAACTCTTGGAATTATTTTCCCACCACCAACCGTTGAAAGGCATCCGACAAATTCAACACACAAAAAACCACCCCTTTGGCCAAGGATGCAAATAAGTCTTCAATACATGGCAGGGGCTGATGAGCTAACTCCACTCTAGTATTCACTGTAAGCTTAAAATCTGCACATAATCTAACCTCTCCACTAACCTTTGGTACGACCACCAATGGGCTTGCCCAGCTACTGTAGGACACTTTTTCCAATACATTTTGCTCTTCCAGGTACTCCAACTTATTTTATACTTTCTCTTTTAGTACACATGGTACCGTCCTTGCCTTCAGGAATACCAGTGAAGCCCCTTCCTAGAGCATGAAGTTTGCTTGAAAATATTTGATCTCCCCAATGGTACCATTAATATTTCTGCATACCTAACAAGTAGACCTTTCAGCACCCTTTCCCGAATTACCTCATCATGAGTTTCTCCAGACTGCTTGCTCTTCGTCCTGTACCACTAGACAGATACTGTTCTAATCCAATTTGAAATATTCCAGCCAGTCTCTTCCCCACACAGAATGTAACCGCTGTTGCCCAGAGTCAACAACCACTAGGGGGCAAGTACATTTCCTGGTTCCCATAACTAACCTCCACATCCACGCTCCCCTTCACTGGTAACACCTCCCCCGCATATGTCCGTAACTCGACGTCCACCTTACGTAATGGAAGTTGTGTCTAATATTCTTGAAAGGTGTGATCGGATACCAGCGTCACTGCTGATCCGGTGTCTACTTGCATCTCCAACGGAAACCCCGGACACTTTAATGGCAATCCGGTATCCTTTCGACATCTGCTGCCTCTGCACTATAAACGAGTCTTGCACACTGATTCCCTTATCATTCCTTCTACCCCTTCTAACTGCTGTTCCACTACACAATACACTGGCAAATGCTTCTGCAAACGACATTTCCAGGGTAAATGTGTTACCTTAGTGCACTTGTGACGCTTGTTCTGCGAATATGGGCATGTCTCTGCCAAGTATGTTATACTACCCTACCGTAAACAGTCTCATTGGTATCCTTGGCTTCATGATAATCCGCTCATCGGTGCATACTACGGTGCCGACTGATACCACACCCTCAGTTTACACACTACCTCTTTGGACGCGGTGGCCTGCAGAGATACCTGGAACAGCTTCTGTTGTTTCTCGGCTTGTTCCATCAATGGCGCCAAAGCATACACCTCCAACGTACACTGTACCATGATCATAGTCTGCTGGATATGTATGCTTCTCAAACCACTGACGAGACGATCGCGCAAAGTTTCCGTCAGAAACGCTCCAAAATTACAGGTTGCACCAAATGCTTCATGACGACTAAATATTCTCGAATGATTCATTCTCTTTCTATCACCACCCATGGAATTTTAGCCGTTCCGATACAACTAGAGTCTTTGGGCTAATGTGGTTTTTCAAAACTGCCTCTAAGTCCGTAAAAGTTTTGCACGCCAGGCTGTGCTGGTGCCACTAAATCCCGTACCACCCCAAACGTTCGCTTGACGATGATAGACAACAACACAGCAACCTGTTTATTCTCCGGCACAGAATTTGCATCAAAATAAAGCTGTAGGCGCATCAGATACGAAACACTGTCGTCCAAATGTTCATCAAACTCGTCCATCTGACCGTACACAGGGTGGCCACTAAATCTGATTGTTAAAATTCGTCCATTATTCCAGGATTTCAAGGTCCAAAATTTCGTTTTTCAAGGAATCATCTAAATAACTAAACTGTAGGACAGTAAATAACAAGAATCACTACTCATAGTGTACTGGCCAAATTACTGATTTTAGAGACATAGTTCATTTATTAAAAATGTTTCTAGTGATGTTCTAAGTAGTCCTATGCAAAAAAATTTTTGTTAGGTTAGGTTTTTTAGGTTAGGTTAGTTTAAGTTAGTTTAGGTTAGTTTAAGACAGATTAGGGTAGTTTAAGATAGATTAGGTTAGTTTAGGCTGTTAGGTTCATTTAGGTTAGGTAACCTAACCTGACCTAACATAACATTAGCCTAAACTAACCTAACTTAGCCTAAACTAACCTAACTTAGACTAAACCAATCTAACTTAGACTAAACTAACCTGATTTAGCCTAAACTAACCTATCTTAACTAACCTAATCCAACTTAAACTAACCTTAACTAACTTAAAAAACCTAGCCTAACTAAAAAAAATTTTAAGTAGGACTACTTAGAACGTCACTAAAAACATTTTTCATCAATAAACTATATGTCTAAAATCATAAGTTTGGCCGGTACACGAAGAGTAGTAATTCTTGATATTTATCAATGGAGGATACACGTAGGCCTATTAAACAAAATTGTCATTAGAACACCAACACTATATTGTTTATTTCAGCCATGAAATCAAGACATTTTGTAGAGGAATAAAAACACAATTAATTAAGCTACACTGACCTTTAAACTTTCTCCATGATAACTATGAGATAAATTTATTTATGTCCAATGTTAGCATCAGTAATAATATTTTCAAAGTACAAAAAAACGGAATGGAGAATAACATACAATTGATATTTTATGTTATTTCTGTGCACTTCGTTTGATTCCAAAACTGGGATATGGAGCAAGTGAATAATAACCTTGAATTTGTTCACTCGTATTTTGGAGTAATACATTATTTCATATTGAAGTTAATATGCAACAACATTACCCTAGTTGTTATCACTATTTCTTGCCGCTGATAATATTAATGCTGCATTATGCCACTCGTTATTCGTATTTTATGTGATGCGCAAAGAAAATCTAATGCCTGTGTGTACGTTAATCTTTAGCTTCAATTTACATCATTTCAAAATTCCTTTTAGGCACCGTCTTGTCGAAGTCATTCTTCAGGATTATTATGTTTAAAATTTAAAATTTATCTTTTCAATTGGTTTGAATCTTTGATTGCTAGTATGTACTAAACAATCATTACAGTGCACCGGGTGTGTTCATGCTCATAAAAGTTCTTGATTGCAATTTAATTGCCAAGTTCGGCATCATAATTAAATACTGTTTTAATTGGATTGGAATTCGCAAATTAGAGGAGCCCAGAGACATGACTTAATCATTTTATGTAACTTTAGAATGTGTTAAACCCACATGGTGCATTTAACTCAAATTATTTTTTGTTGTTTGAAATGAAGCCTTAGCTTTGTACATTTCAACTAGAGAGTTTGTTGCTATTCAATGAACGTTTGCAAATTTATGGAAAACCGAATAGAATGTATAAAGCTGTCCACATTTGTATCAAATGAATGACTGAACATGTAACTGATATTATACGCTGCCTATTCTGTTTGAGAACATGTATAGTCAATTCACGTCTTGCGACGTTTTGCATTAATATCATGTCAATACTGTAACACAACTGGAATTTTTTTTTAAGATTTACGCAGTCCATGTTGTTGCATTTTAAAATTGTTTACATGCCGTAAAAAAACAATTTTCTATCAGTTTCACCTCCTTGTGAAGCCTTTAATGCAACGTGTTGTAAAAAATCTTAAAGCATATTTCTGTTTCACAAAAATAAATTTATAAATTTAGATCACCATTTTTTTTGTATAGTTGTGTATCTTATGATAATAACATCCAAATTGGAACACCATCCACACAATGTTTGTTTATTCGTGAAACGCACAAGTCACGCAAAATTGACTGCTGGAGCAGCAAGGCCAATCTTACTGCGGGCATGTGAAAATTATTACAGGCAAGAATAATTCCCAGCCTATCCCTCTTGATACCTGAAGTTACATTAATGTGAATAATTTGTTACAGAAAGTAATAACGTACATGATGGCGGCCACCTCCGCACATCATTGGGGGTAGAAGACACAAACTGTGTTTAAGGGGGATTATTCCCTAAATAAATAATGTTAAAATGAACTTGAAATTATTTATTTTGTAGTAGACATAAATGACACGTATTGAAGAAACATAATTTTTTTTAGAAAAAAATTTTTTAATATATGTTTTGACACTTTTAAACGAACTTTGCATGCTAATTTTGCAGCCATTACAGCAAGAATCAGAATAAAAATTTTTACTTATTTCTGCATTCACTTGCTAGATTAAAGTACGAAAAAGTGCGTGTCACGTTCGGTTTTTAAAAACAGTTGTTTGAAACAGTTTACTGATGCATTTTACATGC
>PNEQ01098916.1:0-11463 GCA_003012365.1 Medauroidea extradentata | reverse complement strand
GTGAGTAATAAAAAAGGAAAACGAATTAAAGAGGAAACCCATAATGAACAACCGAAACAGAAGAAACTTACCACAGACGCCAAGAGTGTGCCGCCACGGTTGCGACCGAACACTACTACCTCCTTACTCGAGGTACCACAGCAGAATCAACTTGCCCCCTGCCGCCGGAGCCGAGCAGCGGCCGCCGAAAGGAGGGGAGCACGAGGCCGGCCGAGAAGCACCGAAGATGCCCGAGCCGAAGAGCCGCAGTCACATGAGCATAAGATCTTGGGACGTCATCACGGAGCACTTAATACGAAGGCAGGGAAACAAGGGCAAGTCAGTTCATATAGGCCCACACCAAACTGGAGTCAGATAAGAATGACTCGTTAATCCAACCGAACTGCTGGTAGACATCTCAAAAGAACTGAATGGAGCCAATCCCGGCTCAAATTTAAACTTGGAGGGTTTAGACAATGGTTCAGGAATTGCGAAAACACTAAGGGAAAATAAAGTAACATATTATAATGGGTGCAGGTCATTTTTGCGTTCTGGTATGTTACAGCGACAACTGAAGAAGAGAGAAGCAAATGATAGTGTGACAGAAAAAGCTACTGTTAGTCCCAAAAACACCTGATTAAGTTTCAAAGTAACCCTCGATCGTCAAAAACCACAATGTGTCTACTGTGAAATGTACGAGGAGGATGGTCAAGAACAAATATATCATGCCAGAAGTACTGACTGTGGCAAAATCTGTTACAATGGGCAATCGACTCTGAAAATTGGGTACTTCATGCATGGCTCCATACCGCAGTCAATGCAGAAGATGCACTGGCAGTAGATATCCATTATCACAGATCATGCTAGACGAAGGTTAAGTCTGAAGCCCTTGAAGTCAATACAAAGTCTCCTCAAAGCTCTTCCCAAAAGCAAACTTACGATCCCTTGATAATCATGCAGCTATTAGCATTAATTAAGTTTAACAACTCTCCCCAGAAGCTCTCTCAGTTGAGAAAGTGGTACGAAAACCATCTCGATATACTTACTGGGATCTGATTGGCTTGGTACGAAAATTCATCCTACCCGATTCAAGGAATACTTGCTAAAGAGACTGGGATCTGACTGTTCTGCATTCCAGGATGGCAAAGAAGTGTATATTTCTCACAATACTAAAATTGGTGCTACTTTAGCTGAAGCAGCTCGCATGCAGGTTTCAGAAGATGAGGATGAGAAAATTGTGGACGTAACTCTTTTAATGCGAAAATACGTCTTCCAATAAATTCCTTTCAGTGAGTCATTTAAGACAATGTCTTAGTGAACCTATTGCCAAGCCTCTTTTAACCTTTATTGATGTGATGTTGTAACGGTCAAATTCAATAGAAGAAATTGTTGCAGATGATCACACTAACAGACGTGCCAGACTGAGAGTGGCGTACACAATTTCTCAGTTAATGTGTAGTAATGCTACAAAGCAGTCCAGTAAAGCCACCACCTTGTATAATCGAAAGGAAAGAGGAACACAATTTCCTTTATACATGGGTTTGAAACTTCATGCTAATGAGCGGCATAAGGTTAATATAGCAAAATTCCATTCCCTGGGCATTTCAGTTTCTTATGACCGTGTCATGGAAGTTAGGAAGAAGTTTGCCCAAGCTGTGTCCAAGCGATGGGATGAGAATGGAGTTGTGGTGCCAACAAACATTAAGAGGAGAGTTTTTGTAAAAATTGCAGTGGACAACATTGATGAGTCAGGTTGTTTTGAACTTCATGGCACTGCCCTATCGTTGACCAGTCATCTCACCCATGGCATCATGGTGGAGGAACCTCCACCTCTCAACCTAGATCTTCGCGAATCTAGTAAAGTCCGGTTGAATATGTAGGTGACATTATCCGTCCGGCAACTGGCAATGCATTTATCACACTAGATAATGTCAGAAACCAGCAAACATTGATGGATTAAGTTGCGTGGTTAAAGCATGTGTATATAGTATTGATGGATAATGGTGGGAAATTACAACAAACTCCAGTGACATACTCTGGTTTCTTCTCTCATCATCGAGATTCACAAGCTGTCAGACCAAGGACTTCTGTTGTAAACTTTCCTATACTCTATGAAATGTCCTCATCCGTTGCCATGCAGAAACATGCAATGTATATTGCTATGAAATCTACAGAGTTTCTCAATCCTGGCCAGATACCAGTGTTAGTGGCAGACTGCCCCCTATATGCACTGCAGAAAAGGTGTCAGTGGGTATATAGAATCAAAGATAGTGTGCGTAATGTGGCTTCTTCATGTAGAAATGGCTTCCCAAGAATGTGCAGGAAATCTGTTAGCCGGATCAGGGTGGGACTGGATGTTTACTCAGGCAAAATATTTATATCCGGCATTGCGAATTCTCTGTTAGGCGGCAAACATGTGAAACATACTCGGTACGCTTACCACCTTACTCTGGCATGGTTACACATCCTTGAAGTTAATGCGTACGAAGAGTACTGTCAATAAACATCTGACCCTCACTTATCCATGGAGGAGTGGGAGAAGTCACTCACCAACCATACTTTACTGGATAATTGTTAGAGACTTTCTCCTGCTGAATTGTCGTTTCGTTAGAGGCCAGCGAGTCGGTGATTGGAATCTGAATCTGCGTTCCTATGAAGAACTTTGTCCATGGTTCTTCGCCCTCGGCTGCATGCTGGATGCCAATTTTTTTTATTGACATGTCATGTTTAAAAGACATCCATCCAAGTGTGCATGAGGCTTTTATGAAGGGACTGTTTGTAGTTCAACGTAGCAAGAAGAAGTTCTCTCTCTGGCCTTGGATCAAAGTCACGAACACAGTATAAAATTTCTAAAGGACGATAGTGGAGCCAAGGGCCTTTATGTTCAGAAAGAAGTTAAAGGTTACTGTCGTACTTTCCAAACCAGAGGTGTTGAAGGTTATAGACAATTTTGAAAATGGTTTGTTGTATACTTCAGAGCCGATACTTGTACAGCATTCAGAGTCTTTAGCTGCTGAATAGAAAAAGTATTTGCAGCACCTCAAAGCCCTTCTTCAAATTGTATGGGAGGGAACAATCATCAGTCCATTCAAAGAGACAGGTACTGGTTTTATGTCATTGGATACTGGTGAAGTTATGGATCCTGAAATTACAAAATGCTTGAGGGATGTCAAGTCACTTGGGGAAAAGATGTTTGCGGACTTTGTGAGAGACAGAATTAAAAATGCTACAAAACCAATATCGGACGTCATTACAAGGATTAACCTCTACACTTTTAGCAACTTACCACCTGTTGATCTTAAGAAAGTGTCAACTAAGTTTGGAACCGCCATGGCAAACGCAGCCCTCATCACTAAGTTGTTTCTATGCTTACAAGCACGACCACATGCTGACGGAGATGACTTCTTCAAACATGAGAATCAACGTGAACCTCCATCATTATCTCAACAGGGAAAACTGATATCAGGAACTAAATCAGCTCTTCTCCAATGCTTGCCTGGTATGCCTGATCCTGGATGCTCTCAAGAAGCCAAGGATACCTCAGTAGTAGTGCTGGATATGGCAGCAG
The DNA here is from genome assembly GCA_003012365.1 of Medauroidea extradentata. Lineage (NCBI taxonomy): Eukaryota > Metazoa > Arthropoda > Insecta > Phasmatodea > Phasmatidae > Medauroidea > Medauroidea extradentata. The sequence continues at coordinate 7,916 of PNEQ01098916.1, read as the reverse complement.
TCATCCATATTATCAAACCACAGCATGCCACTATCTTCGGAGAATACATGCCAATGCACCTGTGGCAATATATAGAAAGCCTGATGACACGTAACACCATGAGAGTAGACGTAATCTGGAGCAGATATGATGATGCCAGTCTTAAAGCACAGACAAGGGTCAAACAAGGAAACACTGTAGCAGGACATTGGACTAGTGTGTCACCAAAAACACTTATGCCTAAGGGATCTGAATGGCAAAAATTCTTAAGGAAATCTCATAGCAAAAATTAGCTGTTTCAACTGCTCAGCGTGCAATTGCAACAATTGACCAGAGATGGTAACTATTATCTATTTTCTACAAAGGGTGACCTGGTGCTTAGCAACAAACTGACTGATGTGTTAACCTTGTCTCCATGTCAGCATGAAGAAGCTGACACTAGAATGATGCTCCACTTACAACATGCTGCTGACCAGGGACACAGTAAGGCATACCTCAGGACTGTGGATACATATGTGGTGGTTCAGGCCATCTATCATTTCAACAAGTTGAATATGTCAGAAATATGGATCGGGTTTGGCTCAAGAAAAACATTCAGAGAGATTCCAATTCATCACGTCTGTCAACACCTGGGACCTCAACGCTGTGAAGCATTACTGTTCTTCCATTCTTTCACGGGACGTGATGTAACAACAGCTATGTATGGAATGGGTAAAAAGACAGCCGGGAGTACATGGGCTGCTTATCCCGAAGTAACTGACACCTTCATTAATGTGACAAATTACCCGACCAACTTCACGCTAGAGTCACAGCACATGCACCGACTATAACACTTTACAGTTTTGCTGTACAGTAAAAGTTGTGGTGCACCATCAGTCAACGAAGCAAGGAAATTGTTTGCCCAAGGCTTTAAGTGTCTGTAATCTATACCACCATCACAGCATGCTTTGTTCCAGCATACAAAGCAAGCACTTCTCACTGCTGCATTTATTTGGAAGATGTCGCTGTCCAAAATTCCAGAAATCCCTGATCCTAGTGATTGGGGTCGGGAATGGAATACCAGAACCAAAACATGGACACCATCCTGGACGGATCTACCTGATGCCAGCCATGGCTGTTATTTTCTACTTAATTGTGGATGCTTAGTTTCATGCAAAGGCAACTAAGTGTTACCGAGCCTGAATTCGCTGCAGTCCATTATGCAGCTGTCAAGAAGGCTGCACAAACAATTCTGTAAACATTTGATACAATCTACATGATATTCCAAAGCTCTCAGATGTGCTCTTGAATGATGCATTGTAATATGGAAAGACTTTTGTTTTACTCCACAAATGATACTATTTTATTTCAAATAAAAATTTTCAAAAATTACAGTAACAGCTGAATTTTGATATTATTGCTTTATTTTCATCTGAAAATGTTGGCTTAAAACATGAAATGGACTTCAAAAATGGATTCCTTACACCCAAAAACATATAAAAAGTGGTATTACACAACATTTTGTGGCTAATAGGAGACAAGCTATCATACGGATTGGAAACTGTGGCAGCAATATTGGAATTATGCAAACCAAGCCTCCAGAGGTCACCCACAACTTGTTTGCGGTTATTTTCTAAAACGTTATGCCTAAATTCACCACTGTGCCAAATTTCAAAGACTTGGCACAAAAGTCTGAGTTACTCTGGAAAGATTCCAAGATGAAAATAATTGTTACATATTACACTTGAAGGCCATAAAGTTCAGCAGCACAGCACTTAATTATTTTACTGTTTATTTCATCAAACCCATGTGATGCTTTGGGGTTTGGAATTTTTATTATTGTTTCTATATCAAGTGGATGAATTAAGTTAGGTTCAATATCAGGGAATTTATTTGGGAATGCCTTTCTAGTAAGTTTATTGGGCTCAATAAAAGAGATAATGTATTGCTTATGTTTATGTACTAAATCACTTGCAACATGTAGGAAATATTTATTAAATACATTTGCAATAGTCTGTTTTTCACTTGTAACATTATTATTAGTTTCAATTTCAATTGGGGACTCTGAACTACTATTTTCCCAAGTTTCCGTATTTATTGTGTCCCACGCTATTTAAATTTTTTTAGAAGACTTGAGGTCGATTCGCAATGCCCCGGCGAGGTCGGCACATCAGCTCCGACACAGCAATTTTGTGAGCAAGACAGCCACGATGATTCTGGTAGCATTCACAATGCTCAGACATGCAGACGTGCGGCTCGTCTTGATATGGCCGCGGCAGTACCAAAAAGTAGAAGCTATTATATTTTATTGCATATATTATTTCAGTCATCTGTTTCACGAAAGCACGAATGAAACTAAATAAATTCTTGTGTAATAAAAGACAACAGAATCATAATGCATAATGTTCTTCGCTTTTAAAAAAATTGTTTATTATTTATTCACAAACAACCTAGTTGCTTTGTTTGTAAACAAGCAATGAGTATCTGGTGCGAAAATTAATTGAAGTCTAGGTTCGTTCAGCGAAGTTTATCAGTTTTCAAAGTGTTATTGAAAACAAATCATTTTTTATAGAAGTTAAATATACCAAGTATTTTCAGTTGCAAGTAAATTTTGTTTTGTAATGTTGCATTTTCTTTACCTGCAAGTCCCAACACAGTAAAAATTAGAAACAGAAACTACTCTCGTCTGGCTGTTGGGGCAGTAATTTTGACGAACTGAAGCTTGGTTTTTATTGGTTGCTGTTCAGATTTTGTTGTGCCGACCTCGTTGGGGCCTTGTGAATCCACTTTTACTTATGAGGCTGCTAAAATAATTGCTCTTAGCCTTAGAGATTACTTTCTGAAGAATCTTACAGCATTTTATGTAGAAAATTTTAACTTTAGTATCTTATGAGTCCCTAGCTCTTAAAAATAATTTCTGTTAGTTTTGCATGTTATGGCTATGCCTTTTGTTAACCGACCATTTCAATTAAGAGATATTTTAAGTACATTTAACAAAATTTTTTAGGGCAACAATCTTAAATGTGCAATAATACAGTTTGTAGAAAAACATTGTATTGTTTTGTAGAACTGGTTCCAAGTGTTAGAAAGTTCCTTTTTACCATATTATTATCATTATTGATAACATAATTTGTGCTGATTACTTGTGTGTCGTGGTCGGATAGACCGTTTACAATAGGTATTTTATATAATAATGTTAGGGTTTTTAATGAAAGTATTGTCAGCTGCAGTTGCCGTTGAGAGTGTGATTCTTAGTAGGAAAATTTACAACATGCATCATACCATATGAATTTAAAAGGGAATCGTATTGATTCCAATGTGTATTAGTTACAAGATAACCAACATTGACATCACCACACAATATAATATCAGTGTTTGCTGAAAACAAGATTGACAGAATTTCATCAAGTTGGGAGATAAATAATTAAAAATTTCCTATTGGGGCTCTACAAATAGTCAGTATCAATGTGTCTTTAATGAAATATATTTATCTTATACCACAACATTCAATAACTTGGTTTTCACAATATTGAGGCAGGTCTGTTAGATTATAATCAACTGTATCGTGCACAAATATATAAGCACCTCCGTTTTATAAATTTTTTCTACAGTACTAAGCACCAAGGTTAAAATTAACTATATTGACCTGTCATATTTGTTCAGAAATTAAATGATGCTCAGTGAGACAGATTATTTTTACTCTATATTTTTCCTGTGTAATATCATTAATACAAACTGTTTTTTCTCACAAGACATTGTATGTTTTGGTGATAAATGACAAGATGTGAATTTTGTGGGATTTTTTTGACTAACGTGGTCTCGTTTTATGTTAACAGAAGAGTCAGTAACTTTAGACTTGTGATGAATAAACATTACATCATTTGAAATTCTCTTTGTTACAATAGATTTTTTTAAGATTCATGTTTACTTTTACACTCAATATGTCAGCAAGGTTAACACAAGAGTTTGTGTCTAAATTGTACCTGTGTGGAATGTTCACCACGATGACATTTTTTTGTGAGTCAATAACTTCAAGTTCTCTTTGACACAGGTCACCACTTTATCACCTTCATCTCTATACACTGTGCCCATTCAGGCACGGATGGCTGGGGAGCAATTAAATATAGCCTTTTATGGGTGCAACGTAAAATTTGCATCTGCGTTGCGTCTACTTGCGCTGCATTGGAATTATATACTCACGTAGTGCCATAGAAGAAGCATTTAACTCGCTCTGCACTTGCATTGTGCTGTATCGGTGCAAATAGCAGGTGGCAATATTTAATCAACCCCCAGGACAGACACATGCCCTGTCCAGTTAAAACGGGCAAGTTGAGCAAGGGCTGTGACTCCACGGTCTTACAAATACACACAATGCATAACGAACAACACAAGTGAGGGGTGAATCTACCTTACGAACACACAACACGTGAATCAGCGACGTCAAATGTATTGGCAATGTGAAATTTACAGGATTGAACACACAAGCTCGAAGATACATACAAAAATGCAGTTGAAAGTTACAATAAATTATGACCTGCAGCAAGGATACATTTATATTAATATAAATAACATAATTACCAAAATGTGCCTGACTCTGATCCACTCGTCACATTGACACTCAGCAAACAGGTAATTAATTAGAAAGAAAGAGAAAGGGAAGGCAAACAAAGAAAGCTAAATAAAACAAATCTAATATCAACCAAACAAAACTAGGGTAAACACGCGATTTACCAAACCGTAGAAAACACCGGAACGCACGAGCCTATTCAAAGAATGTTAACTTACCAATCTGACGTATGCCAACGGAGCATCGAGGTAGCGAGTAGCAGACAACCTTTCTCGGTGGGCGCAGGACACAGAGTGCCGAAGCACACGACGGCAGAAGGCCAGGTAGAGCAGGGGAAGTAGGGGAGGGAGAGGGACTAGGAGTGAAGCGACTAAGGTAGCCGACAGGATTCGAACATTCACGAAGATCGACGAGGCGGCGCGTGCCCATTAAACGGTGCACTTCCCAAACACCAGGGCCCAAATGATACAGTCCAAATTCCACTGGACACTATAGTAATTCATAAGGCAGTGTACAATAAACTGAAGCTGAGCTGAGTTCATACACAAGACTCTTCGCGGGTTCTTGCAAGGCCATGCTGTCCTAGCACAACACATCATTAGTACCACCAATGAAAACCAGAGAATCATACGTTTCCAAACTTTGTGCATCTTATTTGATGGGTCTCACAACTTAATGTAGGGGGGCTCCAGGTTTTACAAGGCCCAGGTCAGGTACAGCTAGATTAATTTCTTCAATAGCTACCTAAATTTCCGAACGCCTAACACCAACACTGAACTTATTTGCTTGATTTTTTGAGTAGTATTAGTTTTTGTTATCTTGACTTACTTATTTCAGAAGTTGTAGGCCTCAGTTGGGGAGTAAGGCTAACACTGTCAAGAACGTTAAACCTGATCTGAATAGGTAGAGTGAAATTTGAAGATTTCCCATTTCTCTTCATTGAAACTATTCGCTTTGCTACTTCCACAGACCATGTACTCAGAGACAAATCTGAAGAACTGACTGACTTATTCATTTAACCTGTAACGCCATAATGGGATAGTTTTTTAACTAGTAGATTGTTGCTTACACAGTAAAATGCTTTTGACAGGTCACATAAAATCCCTAATATACATTCCTTACTACTCCAGGCATTTAATATAGTTGATGTCAGTTTAGACGAGGCATCCTTAGTAGTTAGATTTTTTCTGAAATCAAACTGAGATTCTGACAAATATTATTTAGTTGTGACTATTTATTTGTGTGTATATAACTTTTTCTAATATCTTAGATAAGGTTGAAAAAATTGTTACACGTCTATAATTTTCTATTTTTCCCTTATCACCTTTTTTTGTAAAGTGGTTTTACAATTGCTAGTTCATATTTTTGTAAATTCACCCATGTCCAATATACAATTATAGATATGGCTTCGAGGTATGCTGATTGAATTTGACGTTGTACTAAGGAACTACTAATTTGGTCATGTTCACTCGAAGAGGCTATTGTAAGATATTTTATAATCTATTTTATTTCGCAAGGAGTGGTGTGTTGTATAACAATTTCATTAAAAGCATCTGAAAATCTTATGGTTAGGTATTTTAAGGATTCAGTGCTTGTTAAGTTATTACTGGCCAGTTTTCCTGCTACTGAGACTAAGTATTCATTAAATGTTTCTGCTATTTCTTCTGCAGTATTTATAGGCATATTATTTATCTTGAGTTTAATATTTTCATGGCACTCATTGTTTTTATTGACCTGTTTTTTAACAATGTTTCAACTAGATTTTGGTTTGTTTTTTTGAGTTAAAATTTTTTTTGTCTGAATCCATATGTTTTGTTTGATTGATTACTTTTTTAAGATTGAACTGTATTTTTTATAATACTTTTCAGTTCCCTGGTTTGTATTTTCTTTGCGTTTGAAATATTATTTTTTCTTTTGTTTGCACGCGATTCTAATTCCTTTGTAATCTAATTATTATGATTAATATTTTTTTACATATATTATTTTCATAGGGAAGTTTTTTTCAAAGAGTTGAATAAATGTACTGCACGCTAGTCTTGTCGTTCGCACCTATAGGCGATGAGTTGTTTGACGGACATGTTATATTCGGCTTATCGCCTTCCCCATTTCCATGCCTCAAACTTAAAAAAAAATCTAACATCTACTATCTCTAACATGCAAACTTTAACTTTGGCATGTTGTTATGGAAATTGTATGCACTCTGAAAATGTTTCCATGAAAGAATAACATGGCCACTAGTAATGTCTACTGCACTATTTCATACAGTTTCAAATTTATGAGTTTTTGACACTTGAACTGCATTAAATGAAGTTATAAAATTTTAATTTTCTTGGTTGCATGGTTAACAAATAAGTGTGTTAGAAAAACTGTCAAGAAACATTAACACCTAAATTGAGCATGTTTTGCTCTTAGAAGAAGTCTAAGAAAAATAATGGACCTGAAAACTATGAAACAAATATGCGATGCACTGTTCCACTCTGTCTGTGACATACAGAATGTTATATTGGGGAAATTCTGAAGGGGGGATAGTAAAAATAATAGTTATTCTTATTATTATGAATGGTTCAAATAAATTAGATTCATATAGAGTCCATTATTTATCATATTTGAAATTTTAACTTTTAGCTCTCAGTAGTACATTTTGACATCGTACCGGGCCCCAGGCCAGGTACAGTTGTAAGCCCTGATCTTGACAGCATTCAACCCCAAGTGCTCCCCAACCATCCTTTACCGCCCGGGTGTAGTTGTTACCCCTCACCCCGACTTTACCTCAAAGATACTTGGCCTACAAGGTAGTGGCTGTGTTTGTTTTTCTTTTATGTGTGTTTGCCACCCGTGGTAGTGTAACGGAAAATATATAGAGTAAACTTAAGTGTTTATTTGTTTTGTTTATGGTTATGTTGCAGTGTTGATGCCTCGGGTTAATTAGGTTAATATTGTTACGGTGGAAATTTTCAAGGTTTACTTTTTTTTAAGAGAGTCCTTTTTTTTCTTCGGACATGTTGTATAATTTGATGTTTTACGTCTTTGTGTAGAGTTATTGGGTTAGCTTGTTAAATTTGTTTTATCTCACATCCGATGGAGGATATTTTTCTTGGTGTCGTGGCCAGATTAAATAGTTGGTAGTTTGGTTTTTTGTTAAATTTCTCTTGGTTTGTTATTTTAGGCCCTTAAGGCAAGGTGACGTTATTTCCTTTTGGGAGTAGGCTGAACCCAGTGCCTGGCCGTGCTGTGTTGTGTTGTGCGGGCCGGCTCTCGGCAGGGCTGCCTGGCTGCAGTTGTATGTGCCTTGTAGCGTGGGAGGTCTGTCGGGACGGTATCTGCTGCGACATGATATCGGACGTGCTTGGGCTGGCGTTCTTTACAGTGAAGTTTCTTTCTTCAGCTTACT
>PNEQ01098915.1:0-11463 GCA_003012365.1 Medauroidea extradentata | reverse complement strand
TTAGGTTCATTTTGGTTAAAATATTAATAAACTTCACATCTGAATTCTATACTAAATGGTTGTTAAACGTAAGTTTTTTTGATTAGTACGTCACTTCCAGTAGAGTCAACACAACACCTATACGTATATATATGAAAGTTTTACTATTTTACTCCACACGTAAAAGTGAAAATAAGCAGTAAAAATGTAATATACTTTAATATACTACAACATCGTTGGAAAAAATACCCAATCTTTTCCAAGATTGGCACAAATGGCTGAGTAGACAGGTTGTCGCCTGAGGCGACGAGAGATAAAGGCAAACCTGTTAAGCTGAAAAGTGTTAATCTGAGCATTTCCTTTGGTTTTCTTACTGTATGTATAAAGCCTACACACTTTATTATATATATTTATAAAAGAGAACCCTGACTGACTGACATATCAAACTGCAGCCCAAACCATTGAACCTAGAATAGTGAAATATTTGTGTGGTTTCCCCTCAGGTCTCAGGTGAGCACTATGAATGGAATTTTTCGAAATCCGACCTCTAAGTGAGTGAAAAGAGGTGAAGTTTATTTCCGAAGAAAAGTCGATAAAGCTCGAACCCTACGGCCTATCGTAGTGATTTTAACTCTAATGGGAACGTATAAAAATGCATGTTAGCCAATTTCAGGATTATTCGAAATTCAAGAATTAAAAGGGTGAAAAGACCTTAACTGTGTTTCCGATTAATTATCCATGTCTATAGAATCCTTCGGATTAGAGAGTTGGTTTTCACTTCAAAATATTGCTTACATCAATACCCCAAAAACTGTTTTTGGTTTTTTTTTAATTCGACCCCCAAGCAAAAAAGGGGCAAAATATATTATTTGTGAATCGTCTATATCACTCAAACACAATTGACTAACGTCATGATGTTTACTTCAATTGGTTACAAATAGGCTACAAATGACTATGACAGGACCCCAAGATGTTTTTAAATTTGATAATTAAGGGGGTGAAAATACGGGAAATGTGTTTAAGATTATTCCTACAGATCTATCGAACCAATCGAAATAAAGTAGTGCTCTTTGCTTTAGGTTGATGCCTGGAGATGGTGGAAAATCACGAGAAAGTTTTCTGCCAACGTATTCTGTAAATCAGTGTAGCGTCCCGCGTAATGTATTATTGGCCGACGAATATTGTGGTAGTCTAGTTGTTTACAGACGAATCGCAGACGTCCAGTCGTAGCGCACAAGATTTATCACTGGTCCAGTCAAATAGGGACACGTCAGTAACGAAATAAAAGCGTCGGGAAATGAGTACATTAAATTGAAGCCTAGCAAACAGTCAACTTTTCCCGCTATAAATCACTTTATCTACTGATGCTTACATAAATATCTAAAATACCATTTATATATATTTTCCAAATTTGGCCCTAAAGAGGTAAAAAAGGGTAAAATGTTTTTTATTCACAATCTACATATATCGACCCAACTGGTATTTAAATATCGACCAAATTGATATTTATTTACCGACGTTATTTAAGATTGATGCTTACTAAAATACCTGAAAAGTAGTTTCACGAACTTTCGAAATTCCCAACTAAGGAGGCGAAAAGTTATGAAATGTGTTTTCAATTAAGCTTTGATATATCTTGAACCCAGCGGGCTATTGTCATGTTTTTCACGTCCGAGAGACACTAGTAATGTAGTCTAAAATGCGATTCAAGGGATTTTCGAAATTCAGTCTCTCAGGAGGTGAAAAGACCTAGAATGTGTTTTAGATAAATCTTCAATATGTGTGTGTGTGTGTGTGTGTATATATATATATATATATATATATATATATATATATATATATATATATATATATATATATATATATATATATGGAACCTCCCGGAATATTTAGTCTATTTTTGTTTCGGAATGATGATTAGGTATTTGGCCGCAAAAAGGTTTCAATATTTTCCAACATTCGAACTCTCACTACTGTACAGGTGTTATTTGTGATTTATAATGAAAGATCGATTTTGCTTCGACTGAACGAGCTATCGTTGTGATTTCCACTTCACTTGTATACTTGAACAAACATTTAAGGTGTGAAATTAAGATTTTTCGAAGTTCGACATCTAAAGAAGCGAAAAGGCATAACATTTGTTTTCGATCAGCCGACGATACGTATCTAACCAGATATATTGAGGTGATGTTCGCGTCATAATGATGCCTACGTAAGTACTTTTAAAAAGTGAAGCAAGTTTTTTGCTTTATAAGATAACTTAATAAAGAAGAAAAACTTAGTTTGTAAACAGGCAGACGGTCCAAAAGCAAGTACTACTAGCGAGAAATAAACTATGCATGAGTTTCATTCTACAGTTATATCGAGACGTGATGTCGTACAACATCTATGAGCTTGGAAGTTATGAATAATTTCGACGTTATGTGGCGCAGCTGTTTGTCGTCCTGAGACACAAAAACTGCGAGACAGATTAAGTTATTACAATTTAGATGAAGTCGTTCAAAAGTGGTAAAAATGTATTATGCAGTCCGCTATCCACTAACGTTCCTCGACAGCGTCATCCCACATGTACCATACCACTAACCTCAAGGTTGGGGCATCAAAAACATTATATTTCTGCAAAACATTATCCCACCGGAACTGCCTCATGGCACTTAACTTGAAGTGAAGGTTTTGAAATACAATTATGTTACTGAGGGCACCGTCAACAATGGTTGAGCTGAGAGGAATCAGTCTTAATTCCACGCAAACTGCGCATTTCATTCGATTACCCTCTTACATTTAGGTGTCTGTAATTACGCCACAACGTCAAATTTGGTGTGACTATAAATAAGGCCCAGGCGAAGTCTCTGTTCGTGGCAGGGGCAAACTTAAGAAAGCTATTTATCCTGCTGCAGAGTTAACTTGACCAGCAGCTTTGTCACTCTTACACTTGAAGATTGAACTACTTATCTGGTGTACAAAGAGGTTTTTCAATTAAAGCAGATACAGTGTTATCTGCTATGAGTAACACATGGGAACAATGCCGGGGGCACACTGCTAGTTATATATATTACGTAAACATTTTATGCAACAATATTCAGAAAGTAACCAAAAAGCTTCGAGTTAATATTAACAATGATAAGCAAATTTACGTGAATATATGAAAGTTTGTTTTGCTGTATAACAGACAAGACGTTATTACACATGTGTATGAAGTAAAGTTATGAAAGAGCTGAAAAAAAAAAAGAACCGACGTAGCACGGTCTCGCTTAAATTTCGCTTAAATTAAACAAAATAGAAGCAATATATAAGGTGCAATGTTCTTGTTAACTGAGATATTTGTGATGAAATTAATGTTCTCAAGTAACCACGGAGTGTTCAAATAGCAAAATCACTTTTGTAGGCCTTGTTTTTTAATCCTCTTTCTACCACTTTGTATGTTTCCTTCACTCGTTCTTATATATATCAACGTACTATTGTGTTAACCTCTGAGAGTACAGTAAAATGTAGGCTTGTTCCCATTACTAAACGATCTGGCTGTAGACGAAGCGTTAACCCCTACTTATAGTTAATTCCACGAACGTACGCGCTTTTATTGCGGATAATTAATTTAACTACACAAAATTATTTCTAATTTTAATTTTTTGTCACGTCTTCTTTGAGTAATTTTTGCAATTGAAATACCTGACTGAAAAAACTAATATTTTGGAAATACGTAATTAAGTGAATGTTGCTAATACACTAAAGAAGATAGCGAAACAAAAGCACTTCACTCACATACAAACGAAACATAAAGGGAAGGCTGAATGTTAGTAATATTGCTTATGAAGGCGTGTGTGATTGATTTACGTGGAGTTCCCATCACTAGGAGGGCTTATTACTTACATAATTTGGTGCAAATATCATAAACGTGCGGGTTGTTGGTTAAATTAAATGCATTTCGGAATTTTAACTACTACGTGATGTCTACCGAATGGGCACATTTCAGGCGGAATAGCATTAATAATCTGCACAATTTCCGAGACGATTGACTGGTTTCGTTTATTATATGTTCCTGATGATGCTTGAATAGAACAATAACGTCTTATAAAACATCACTGATTATCTTCTGTGTTTTATTCGTAATGTTTATAACGTTTTGAAGTAATCGGAAAATATTTGGATTTGAACCCAAATTAACATTACATTTTTTTGCTCCCAGAATTGTAAGGAATAAGTCGCGTGCGTGTGACGGCAACACCTCGTGCAACACCCTACACAAAAACACACAAACAGATGTGTGTGTGGGGGTGTATGTGGGTGTTTGGGTGTGTTGGTGTACACACACATATATACATATGAATAAGTATATATATGCATATGTATATATAAACACACACACAGAGTGATTATGAATAACACGGACAAACGCTGGCAGCCAATTCCTTAGGAAAAATAAGACGAAAATGTAAGAACAACTTTTCCCGAAATTGATTATTAAGGGAACCGTACGCACCCAAAAGTCGGATTTTGAAATAATTATTTTTTAAACTAATTGTTACTAAGCAACAAATAGACGAATAATGTTTTGTGTAATGGAGATCTTTCACCTCGGGATATGTGGTCGGAAAGATCAACTACCTTGAATGTGGAAATGGGGGTTGCCGACCTGCGTTTGCAATGAAATTTACTAGCCAACACTTGTAAGACATTTTATGTTCTTATAATTCAGCAAGTTAAAATTAAAAGAAGAAAAGGTCGTATTGTCCGAACACTCCCAGGTGAACCGTTTGCGAGAAATCCGTGGTGACATTATTCAAAACAGAAAGCGCAGGGCCTTACAGGTAGGCAATCCAGTACACACTGGATGTCTAATTGTGATGAATGACGGACACTGAATTATTATTATTTACCAATGTACACGTCACTTTTCACATTAAAATTACAGTCGGCATTATCTGTGTTACAAAATGAAGTTAAGAGGGTAGTTTCACAAATGTCTCATATCATATCACGTACACGTTTTATTTAATTAATTAAATAGATAACGTCCGTATTTGTCCGAATATCACCAACAAGCTCCACCCGCATACTCCTTATTAAAAATTAAACAAATCATACGTGCAGCGTATGGTATACGAGGTTTCGTAAGGTGGTGGGCCACCTTGAAGTGTAAGTCTAAACCTGTGTTTATTGTAACATTGCAGAATGTATTTGACATGGAACAGTGACATGTATGACTATGTGTAATTGGACGATTATGTACAACCTCTTCGATTCCCGTCGTTAAGGAGGATTGATCCCTGTCAGATCGGTTTTACTGTTTTTGTTATAAATCAGGGAATAGGCACATTGTTTTACTTTTTTCACGCTGACAAGGCATAGTTTATTGTTTTATTCACTTTTTGAAATCCATATGGCATTGTGTCTGTTAATGTTGCGGCCTCTGTAGTCGCTCCCGTGAATTAAGCAATTTTTCCTTTTCAGCTGTTTCCCGTTGCAAAATAATGAATACATTACGGTTCTAGCAATTACAGAAAATCGATTAAGTTTGTATCTATGCCTTGTCGTGACAAAAAATTTTGATACATCGACTGGAACAGAAGTTATCGAGAAGAAACAGATAAATCCAAAGTGGTTGAGATCAAAACCCCTTGACATAGTAGAACAGATATGTGTTGAAACCCTGATATATTTAAATTAAATTTCGTGATGTTGAAGCATAATTGGTTATGGATTATAGGTCAGAACGCTAGCAATGCATAAGTAATTTGTCATGTGTCGCCCTTCTAAATGTTTCCGTTCGCGATGTATGTGCATAATGGTTGCAATTTATGCACCTGACATGGAAACAACGAACATCATGCTCAGTGTAATTAGGTGTGGAATCACATAACACATGTGGTAGGTCCACAAATGCATTGAACAGGCATGGTGTGATGTTAATGTATGCTGTATTCGTTACTTAAGAACAAATTCGTAGAGCCACGATGTTATGGCGAAAGGATTTGTATCCCATTTCATTTCAATGCCTTATGTGCACATCTGCAGCTCTGCTTCAAGGTCAGGAATTGGATGTTTTAACTCTCACTTGTTGTGGGGTTCTACTGGCGAATCACAGACGTGACAACGAATTAGGCTTCAGCATCACGAAGGTTTATGCCACATCAGCGTTGCAACCCTTATTTGTTCTACTATGTTAATTTTTGTGATGGCAGCGACAAGAATCGCAGAGGTTGTACATTATCGTCCAGTTACATACACTGTAGTCATGTATGTCACAGTTCTAAGTCAAATACTTTCTGTAATGTTTGCAATAAACACAGGTTTAGGCTTACACTGCAAGGTGGCCCACCATCTTACTAAATCTTGCGTATCATACGTTGCATGTATGATTTGTTTAATTTTTAATAAGGAGTATGAGGGTGGAGTTTGTTGAGGATTTTCAGACCAATACGGACGTTTTATATTTAGTTAATGAAATAAAACGTGTACGTGATACGATATGAGACATTTGAGAAACTACCTCCTTAACTTCATTTTGTTACACAGATAGCGCAGTGTCCGTATTTCATCATAGTTACAGGTCCACCGTGTAGTGGATTGCCTACCTGTCAGGCCATGCGCTTTCTGTTTTGAAGAATGTCACCAAGGATTTCTCGAAACGGTTCACTTCATATTGTTCGGACAAGACGACCATTTTGTTAATTTTAACGCGTTGAATAATAAGTACATAAAGTCTCTTACAAGTGTTTGTTAATAAATTTCATTGCAAACGCAGGTCGGCAACCCCCCTTTCCACAATGAAGGGGGTTGATCTTTCCTTCCACATATCCCGAGGTGAAAGATCTCCATTACACAAAACACTATTCGCCTATTTGTCGCCTAGTCACAATTAGTTTGTAAAATATATATTTTTAAATGATTTCAAAATCCGACTTTTGGAGGCGCACAGCTCCCTTAATAATAAATTGCGGGAAAGTTGTTCTTACATTTGTCGGCTTACTTTTTTTTATGGGAATTGCCTGCTACCGTTTGTCGGTATTATTTAGACTCACCCCATATATGTATATGTATATATATATATAAATATATATACATACATATATATATATATATATATACACACACACACACACACATATATATATATATATATGTGTGTGTGTGTGTGTGTGTACAGCTAGAAAACAGTTATTTTTGGACTGCAATTTTGTTTTGTTTATTTTTTCTGTTTTTAATAATTTAATGTCTGTTTTCAGATTCGTAGGAATACTACAATGCAATGGCGTACACAATATATTTGTTCTCGTAGTCAATGATTTGTCTTGTTGAATGAGCGTATGAATATGAAAAGGTGTTGGCAGCATAGTGGGGTGTATCTGGGTGTCACAACCGTACGCAACACGGCAGCCACATTCGTGGCCGAAAAAAAGGGCAATGGAAAGTCGACATGAGTCTCGCCTGAGAATCTTCGGAAAACGGCTCAATACTAGACTGCCATTCGCCACTGTGAAGTCTACAACATAGTGTCGCGTTATCGAGAATGCAAAGCCGAACTCCACCCGTGCTATAACTATTATTGTGCGGAGAAACGACGTACAGAGGGCGACGAGAAGTGTAGGGTGGTCTCAGAACCGGGAGGGAGTGAGGGGCAGTTGGCGAGGAAGCTACTATCTAGGTTGTGCACTTCTTCTTGGGTTGCGAGCAGTCGTGGCCTCAAGGCTGGGTGAGTTCCTTCCACAGTTATTCTTCTTTACCTCTCTTTCAATCACACACATTTCTACGTTTAGTGTCCTCGAAACAAGACTAAAAGTTATGTATCTAACATAATTAAGATTTCAGTTAAATAACTCCACTTATGCAATTTAGTATAAACCAAATTTACGCCCATTATATAGTTTTTGAGGGATCGCATTCTCGAAAATCAGCCGAAGATGAATGTCAGTTCCTAGCGAACAACATAAAACGTTTTCAGGTGAGCTGTCAGAGCCATAGTATGTACAGGGTAGTAGTGATGGTCTCGTGTGACCGGTCACTGTTCCACCCAGCCATCGCCAAGAGAATTCTTTCAAGTTCACTTATTTTCATAGTTAAGATGGGACATCCTCCACCATCATATATATTTGGCTAAAACTTTTGTTTCCGACGTATGTTTGTATACAATTGCAACCATACGATTTATAGGAATGTTTAAATTTAATGGTATTTTAAGATTTTTAATAAGTTTGCTTGTTGGGCATAAGAAGATTTTTTTAGAAGGAGGTCCCAATAATCTGTCAAGCCAAATTAATAAATGTATTATATTAGTGTTATAACAAACTAGCAACTATGAATAAATAAGACTATAATGTTATTGCAAATTGTAAATGCAGCCATTATAGCGGCTGGTGTTCCAGCTTAAACCACTGCTATCCGTTTTCTGAATACTAATTAAGGAAATTTGAGTGACTTCCGGCGTCACTAATTGCTATGAAATTGATTACATTTTGTCTTGCCGGCCGCTACCCCTCCAGTATCATGGAGAATGTGAGCAGTACCAAAAACGGTAGACAACAGTACCAAGACCTCGATTATCTTTTAACTTAGTGCCATTGCATGAATTTATTCCTTGTTTCGATCATAGCGAATACAGGCAGTCTCGCATTTTTGGTATTTAGGCGAACGTACAATGCCTCAGAAAGAGACTGCACGCCAGTTAAATGATTTTCTCCTGGAAGCTGGTAGGAGGCGTAGCAATGCGCATGCTGTGTCGTTCTTTCTGTTTCCGCACTTCTAGGTTTCGAACGCATAAAATACGCCTACATCAGCGGCCGCCTTAAAGTCGTTGACAGAATATTATTTTACTGAAGTCTAGTCAATAAATAAAAATCAAAAGAGGTTGCACAGTAAAAAAGTACATATTTGTGGGTTTTTAAAAAAATAATTTACTTTTCAAATTCTCACTTTTGATGATTTTGTGTAGCTTTTATAAGAAAAACTGAACGCATATTTCAATTGAAACTTTGGTGACAACGAAATACTACTATGCAACGTTTTTATGAAATCACATATATGCCTTCGCGTAGCCAATGATGCGGAAATTTATTCCACAAAGTCTCATAATATAGTTTTTTTTTTAAATTTTCTTTTTAATGGCCACACAAAAATGTCAAACAAATTGTGACTTGGGCAGCTAATTATATAAGAAAATTACATAAACAAGAAATATAAACACAAATATAAAATAATCAACTGGGAGTAACACTGAAGCTGCTTTCAGGTGGGGACATACTTTTACACTCATGGAGGAGCTCTCAACAAGAGGCTCCATACACGAACTTGAGGCTGAAAGGACGCGTTAGGCCCCGCCCTGCTCTAATTTGGGGAATTCCCGCAGAGTGCCTAGGGGGCCGCAGGTTTACACCCGGGAGATGCGAGGGCAAGATGTGCGAGACGAACACGGTCCTCACATCCGCGGGGGCGAAGACGGTAAAAGCCCTTGGCAATTCCGCGAGAGGCTGCCGGGCTGAGGGAATGGGATTCGACTGGTCCACGACGTGGAAAGAAGGAAAAAAAAAAAAGCTTGCCCTTGCGTCGAGGAATATGTGACCCGGGGTCGCTGGCGAGGCTGGTGTTGACTGGCCATATGCTGCTCGGGCGATATTGCGTCAGGCGAGATGCTCGCATACATCAGGAGTACCACCTTCCAAGTGAAATCCCGCGCAAATGGTACCAAAGAATAGAACAAGAGTGCGTAGTATATAATTCAGCGCTAAAAGCCTCAGTATAGAATCGTAGGTTTCTCGAAGCCAATTAAAAAAAGCACAGTCCCAAACAATAATATTTGCCAACTTTCTGAGAAAAATTGTTTACCAGTAACGTATATCTGCAGAACAATCTCTGACACTGGAATCTCGTACATTTAATTACGAAGCAAGAGATCATGCATCGTTCTGGTTAAATGCTTGCTCATAAAGTTCGGAAATATGATTATCAAGGATTGTTGTTTTGTAGTTTTACCAAATTGTCTTTCAGAAAGTGTATATCACAATCGTAGAACTCAGAGCTAATATATCTACCACACTGTCTTAAGCTTTAAAGACAGAAGCACATGAGGCGATTTTCGTCAAGTCGGACGCTGAATCGGCCGCCGACTCGACACATAGTTGCTTACTTCAAAATGGAAAAACAGACACGTCTGTCAAGCGGCGCGCGCACCGACTCGACAGATCGTTTCCTCCCGACACACGAGTGGCACTATTCTCTTCGGAGCCCTATCGTCCCATACATTCATATGAGCCTGTTCGGACCGTGCGTATTGTTGAACATCGACATCACGCCAGCACACAAGGTACGTACGTGTATACAGTATATATGTAAGATACCACCCCGTCGGCGTGAAGACGGCAGTCAAGTCGTTGCATGCCGCTTCGTGTGAACACATTTACGGCATGTCGACTCGGCGGCCGACTCGACACGAACCGCCTTGTGTGTTTCTATCCCTAGAACACTGTGTACCGGCTTCAAATTTCCGCGTTTGGTGCGTGGGGGACAACAGAGAGATAAGAGCCAATGTACGGCCCTTGACGAAAAGTATATCGCCTCTATTCACATCGTGCCAAACTGACGTGCAAGGATTCCGTTGATCTTTGCAGTCTTTATCCTACGGGTAATGTCGCGATTTTATGGCGAAAATTTTTTTACAACATTTGGTTTCGATGCGTCATGTGCACACCTGCAGCTCTGCTACATCATCTGTGGTTGGATGATTTTACTCTCACTGGCCTTGGCAAATTATAGACGTACAGACTCACAATAATATTATTCTGATTGGTGAAGTCAAATGAGAAACGTGTCTGAACATAGACACGCTGCCAATAACGGTGGTACGTCAAGTGGCCGTAGCGACAAGTGACCGTACGCTTTTAAACCACACCCAGGTATGTACAGCAGCCAACAATGGGTCAGTTGCTCCCCCTCAGTACTGGTTTCCTGACGAATGGTGTAAATGCTTTCTAACAGCTAGGAGGAATCTTTTACTTTCACATTCTAACCAATGAGAATGGAAACTTAAGGACCGCCCCTCAAGCACTAAAATTATTCAGAGTAGAAGAAAAATCGCCTAACTGCCGTAACATCCGTCGCGACACTTGACCTTATCGCTGGACGACTGGGCGCGTCAAGTGGTCGTACCGGCCACGCTACGACACTACAGCGCCTGGCAGTATACACCATGTGCCACACTTCTGTTTTCAGACACTGCGGCGCCTGGTGAGATAAACAATGTGCCAGGCTTCTGTTTTCCGGAGAATGACCTCACCTCGTACATAATTGAGATTTTAACGTGTATATGTAATGTGCTCACTGGCTTTAATTTAAGTTGTTTAATCAAAGAGTGTTGATACGAACCAGACAGTTGCGAACTCTCAGGTCATTTGCACTTGCGGAAATTATTATTCACTTAATTTTTATAATGGAATTAATTGTACGACGAAGAAGCATTAGTAACATTTATACCTAGTGTCGACATATTGTTGCACA